>MINK01173153.1:0-19347 GCA_001735545.1 Phormia regina
ATTTTAAAAATTAGGTAATATCTTTTTCTAAAAGAGACATGGTTCTAAAACATGATATGGAAAACACTTCCAATGGTCAATACTTGTAGTGAATTTCTTTGAAATATAGACCCTATTGCTGTAGGTTTTGAAATGGAATCACTCACTTCGAAACACTTTAGAAGTACAATACAAATAAGGGGAATGGAACCACATTTGGGAACCAATATCCTCTATAAGATGCGAAAAATAGCAAGTTGGTATGTTCACCTATCAGCCGGCTAACGGACGATTTTTAGCCGCTGCCGACAATTTTCCGGAAAGCCGCCGCCGTTAAAATAGTTCGGCACAGTTCTCAGTGTCCCGTTGGTCGTATTGCAATTAGAATTGCCTTTTTACAGTGTTACCAGAAAATGTAATTGCTAAAGTGCTAAAACATCCAAAAAATTATGCAAAACAATTCTACAACAAGAAATATAATGATAAAATGCTGTATAAAGAATAATTAATTTTTATTTAAATAATATCGTCAAATATTGCTAAGAAATACTTTCAAAAAAATCAAAAAGTATTTAATTAGAAATTTCTATGTATTTTAACCAATTTAAATGCTAAATCTAGCGCTGAAAATTCTAAAATGGCAACACTGCCTTTGCAAGGCAAATTTCTTATAAATTTCTTTTCTTGAATTTCCTCATTCCGCACTTTAACGAAAAAATATATACATTGTATATATAAAAAAATAACTAGTAATAACATATAGTATAATAAATAAAAGTCCATACGCTAACCTATGTAAAAGTCCATGAATTAAAAAATAAACAAATAAAAATATATATGTACAAACAATTATATAAATAGAATACAAGGAGAAATACACATTTTTCATCATAATTTAACAAATATAATACGAAAGTGAACGACCGTCAAAATCAACATAATTTTTTACAAAAATTTAGAAAAATAATTAAATCACAATTTTTTAGATGTTAACAATACTTCTACGTAATGCTGTCCTTAATGGTCGACACGGAACAACAAGAACTGTTAGTGGTAATGTCGATATTAAACGGAAATTCTGTATCTCTGTACAGAGACAGGCACAATTACCACAATTGTCACCATATGATGTGAGTATGCTATATAAAATAAATAAAAATTGCAAAAAATTAATTTTAATTCTTTTTTTACCAACAGGTTAATATGATATTAAGAGAAAACGAGTTTATGTATACGATTCCGGAAGAACAAAATAGCACTATACATAGCTATGAATCTAATCAGTTGGCCTCCAATAAACCTTGTGAAGATAGTCGTACTGAGGGCACCTTTGTACATAAAAAAGGTAATATTTTTATATAAAGAGAATATTTAATTTATTTTCTGTTTTATATAATTAGGATTTATTTGTGGAATTTTTGATGGTCATGGTGGTCCCGCTTGTTCTCAAGTTATATCGAAGCGTTTATTGCGTTATATAGCAGCATCTTTAGTAGATCGAAAAATCTTAAAGGAAGAAATTAATAAGGGTTGCGACAGTCAATCGTTTTTAAAGTGTCACAATGATAATGTAAGTTTAAAATGTTTTATTAATACTTTTATTTTTAATTATTTTTTTATTGCAATGTTTATTTTAAGGTGGATTTTGTTAAGGAAATTAAGGATATTTATGAACAAAGTTTTCAAAGATATATCAAATCATTATCTAGTCAAGAATTACAAGATTTATCGACAACTATTGAAAATGCTTTTCTATCGTTGGACAACGATTTATCAGAGGAGGCTTTAAATAATAAAAATATGAGAACAATGGCTGTGGCAATGTCAGGTAATTATTTAAAAATTATTCTATTATGAACGTCAATGCAGATTCAAGATATTTTTAAATAAACATATAAAAAACTACAGGTGCCGTAGCTTGTGTTGCCCACATTGAAGGCCTTGATATTCACTTGGCTAGTACCGGTGATTGTACAGCAGTTTTAGGCTCAATTTGTCCTCAATCCGGTAAGTGGATATCGAAAAAACTTAATCATGAACATAACACGGATAATCAACAAGAAGTGCAAAGAATATTGTTGGAACATCCCAAGGAAGAACAGGATACCGCCATACGAAATGATAGATTGCTAGGCCAATTGGCACCGCTTCGTGCTATGGGTGATTTCCGCTATAAATGGTCAAATAAAATAATGAATGAACATGTAGTACCTGTCTTTGGTGAACACGCTGTACCACCACACTATCACACACCACCCTACTTGTCGGCTAAACCTGATATTGAACATCATCGTTTAACGGTGAACGATAAATTTCTTGTTATTGGCAGCGATGGTCTCTGGGATTTTCTAACGCCATCTCAAGTGGTGAATTTAGTAGGCGATCATTTAAATTCGAAAAAATCTCTAGAACCAATAAAATTACCAGATGATGAAGTGACCTTGCAGACTATATCAAATATATTAGCTGAAAGAAAGTAAGTAATACTAGGAATTATAATTTATAGCTTAAATAAAAACAATATTATTTTACAGAGCTGGTCGCACACGCAAACCTTCTGATCAAAATTCTGCCACTCATTTGATACGTCATGCGTTGGGTGGCACTGAGTATGGCATTGAACATTCAAAAATCGCATACTATTTATCACTACCTCAAGATGTTGTACGTCTTTATCGTGATGATATTACAATCACTGTAATTTACTTTAATACAGATCGTATTAATGGCTTAACAAATCAGTAGACATAATAGTTCTTTTTTATTTATATTTTCCTTGAAATAACGAAATTTTATTTTTTACTTTTAATTTGGCTCTAATTGGTATTTTTACATTTATTTAAAATTTTATTTTATAAATGTATGATTTTATAAATATATAGAACAATTGTTATTATTTTATATGAAACTTAGTTAAATTTGTGTTCCTTTTATTTTTTAAATCTACATCATGTGTTCTAAAGTTTACCTGCATTTTATTGTTTTTATTTTTTTTTTTTTTTTTTTTTTTTTTTTTTTTTTTGCTTATATTTTTTAAGCAGTTTTGTTTTTAATTTAATATTTATACTAAGCCAGCATTAGTTATTAATTGTGCTATTTTTTACAAAAAAGAAAAATAAATAAATACAATAATAATTCTTTTGAAAAATACACTATTTGCACTGAAAACTTACACACAAATATAAGAATCACAGAGTTTATTATATTATAGTAAACAGGGGACAGTATGATAATTGCCAAAAGCGGAAAATAATAAAAAAAAATATCTTTACAAAATGATATTAAAAAACTTGTTTTATTTACATACCTTTTTGTAAACCAAATGCCAATTGTTTCCAGAAATGTTTCTATTAAGTAAAAGTTGTTGAAACCGCACAAAAAATAATTGAAATATGTTGCTTAGATTTTTTGAAGATCTCCAAAATAAAATTGTTTAACTGCTTAATTTTATTTATTTATTTTTTTTTTTACACAGATTTACAATTAAAATTTTATTTCATGAAAAATATAAATTTTCATACTTAACTCTATTTCAATTATTTTTATTAAAACGTTATATTTAACGAAACCTGTTTTGTTTTCTTTCCAATTAACAAAAATCTTGAAAATAAAACACTAATGAATAGAATTATGCTGTTGCTGTTGTTGAGCTTTTTGAGCATGTTCCGCCTCTCGACGTAAAACACAATTAAGAAATTCCACTTGTATAGAAGTGATTTCTTCAGGTGGAAAACGTTGAATTTTCTTTTTAAGAAAATCAAAAAATAAATCACATTCTTCACGTTGATGATTACAAAACGTTGTTGTTGACGACATAACCGACGAAGAGGACGGTGTATTTGCATAGACTGGTGTCATTTGTTGGGAATTGCCATTTGAAGTGGTTAATAAAGAGTTGGTATCATGTTTTGCTTCGGCTTGCGTGGGTGTTGTAGGAGAGGGTGTTAATTCGGGTAGAGTTTGTATATGTACGGAAGGTGAGGCTATAGTAGCACAAGATGACGTCGAATCCAATGTAGTAGATGATGTCGAAGGCAAAGATGTCGTCGAAGAACTAACGGTGGGTATATTTTTCAGTTTAATGGTACCCGACGTTCCAATAACACCACCCGAATTATTATTGCCATATTGAGATCTAGAGGGATTTATAGAGGCATACATGTAAGTAGCAGTTGTACTTGCCGATGTTGTTGCGGGCGGTATCGCTGGCGATGGAGTTAACTCGGGTAGTGTTTGTAAATGTACGGAGGGGGAGGCGATTGTAACACAGGATGCAGAGGAATCCAGAGTAGAGGATGATGTAGATGTCGTTGAAGAACTAACCATTGGTAAAGATTTTAATTTAATGGTGCCCGTGGCACCAATAACACTACTAGCACTACTTGAATATTGTGATCTTGTGGGATTCATAGAGGCTATACAAAAATCATTAGCATCAATATATTGGAATTTTGTATCATCCGAATTGGCAGAATTTGTACCAGCTCCAGCACCTATAATTGTTTCACAATCCACACTCGGTGTATTGCCAGATTCTTCGTACAAACACACCTCTTCATAATCTACATCACCTCCTGTATTCCCGTCATCATCCAATGCCACATGCTGTTCATGTTTAACAATTTCCACACAATCTTCCATGCTATTATTGTCATGATTCAGATCACTATGTGACACCATATTGGGATCTTCGTGTGATACATCATTATCATGTGTTACATCTTCGTAAGTAGTTAATATGAATGTATCTGTATCATTCACCGATATAATGTTAGGATGTACCATATCTTGGGGCACAACATGATCATGTTCATCGGTACTTTCTGACACACTATGCAAGAGATTATCCTGGGTTGTGGTATTAAAGTTTTGCGTACGATTTGATTTTAATTTTGGTTGATAGACATTGGAGAGAAATTCCATATCTTTGGCATAACGCCATTTCGAAAGACCATCACTCATTTTGGGTTTACGTAAACGATATTGATGATATGTATCACGAAGATTTTTCCATTTACGACGACATTCTTCTACGGTATATTTATCTAGATTGTTTAAGGCGTAATACATATAATAGATTTAATAAAATATTTTATGGAAGTGAATTATTAAAAACAAGTAAAATAATTTTAATTTTAAATTAAATTTAAAAATGCTTATAAATTTTTTACATACAAATTCTTTGTCGCAATTAAATTTCTCCAAAAGAAATTTATTAGAAGCTGCTGTTACAAATTTTCTACAAGAAAAAATTATTAGCCGAACCAAATAAAAGTTGACCTAAATTCTATCTATAAAAAATTCTTGTTCCAATTTTTATCTATAAGAAAAAAAAACTGTTATATGTTCAACATGTTTCTGATATTTATTCTGAAAATTTGTTACGGACCGTTTGACTGGCGAGGTTTCCCACTAGCTCTGGACATGCAATTCTCTAGTAAGGTTTCAACCCTTTCTCACCCGCCAAATGGCCACATACTAAAAATTAAAAAATACAATAATCTGACAATACATATGGTCCGTAACAAAGAAACAATTTACTGCAAGAAACCTATGTTTTTTTATAAGAAAAAAATTAAAACACACATATGTATATTCTTATAAAAATACACCTAAAAAATGTGATTTCATTTTCAATTTTTTTTTTTTTTTTTTTTTCAAAAAAAGTTTGGAAAAATTTTTATAATGGTGTTATAAAGAGTTTTTGGTTCAAAAATATGTATATTTATTACAAACCAAAAATATTCGTTATAAATTCAAAATACTCTATGTTAAACCCACGTACAAACTGATTTTTGAATCATATTTAGGTTATTTCGAATTCTACAAAGAAAAAGTCTTTAAAAAAGCATAATTATAAACTCCAATATTATTTCTAGAGTGATATTGACTTAAATCCAAAGAAATAATTTTCTTTTAAATCCCTGCCCATAGACAAAATAAAAAAAAAATACTCACTCCCTATTGCCGCGGCAATCTCCGCCCAACCATTTAAAATATCTATACGCCTGCGTTGATTTGGCTGCAATTTATAGTTATACAATGTAGGATTCTGTCTAACTAAATGTATTAATGTTAGAATATCATCTGTGGGAGCTAAATCCTTTTGATAGCGCCTTCTCTCTGCAACAAAGCAAATATAAGGTACCATTATCAAAGATAATAAATAAGACATTTTTAACACGTTCTTTACATACTTTGTGTATTATTTTCCATTTTATTTTGATTCTAAAATAATTTGCACTCTTTCCAGTTATTGTGATCCTAATTTAGCAATAATTTACGAGTTACTCGTTTCTTCTAATGCTGATATAGTTGTGGTGGTCATCGAATGAAACATTTTTTCGCTGCTCTTTTCTTTTAGTCCCAACAGAAAAAAATGCACAATTGTTGCGAGTTATTTAATTTCCGTTCGTTTATTATTTGAACTTAATAACGGTATATAGACCAACACTTAAAATCTTAATTAATTTAATTATTTTAAACAAAGTTTATTAAATTATTAGGTTTTTAAAGTTTATTTTTATAATTTTTACAAAATTATGGAAATCTATTTAAGTGTAGCATTTTAATAGTGATCAGAGACCTGCGCCGAACAATTACAACGTCACCGGCGGCTTTTGTAAAAATTGTCGATGGCGACACAAATTCGGCTGTTACATTGGATACATACTCGATATTTTTGTATCATAATAAATAAACAGTTCCAAATTCGAGAGTAACAATTTTGTTTAAATTATGTTAAATCTTATTTAGGATCTGGGTATATGCATGATATTTTTGTGTCATAATAAATAAAAAGTTCCAAATTCGAGAGTAACAATTTTGTTTACGATCTACGCATGAGTTTTAAATATAATAATATGTAACAGTCTGTATCAAATTCGCTCTCTGGGAGAATTAGCTAAAATATTAGTATCATAGTATAATTACAAAGTACTCGCACATCTACAAAAACAACAATTCCTTGTATTTGTTAGTGTAAAACTACCGCTCACAATGTCAAAACGCTATGAACAGAAAATGAGAGAATAAAAGAGAGGAAGACTAAAATACTCACGAAAATATTTTACATGGGAATACAAAAACAATTTGACAGTAAGGCGAGGTGTATCAATGAAAAAAAATGTAAAACAGCTGTTCTTAGGAGTATATTTCCTAATTACACTATGATTAGTATTATATAAGAAATATCATGACTGCTGTGATAACATTTTTCTATACAACAGCTGCAGATAATTTTGTAGACAAAGTTGTCAGAGCTCAAGCGCTGACAATTTTCTTTGAACGCTGCAATAATACTGAGAAATTCAGTGTACATTAGACAAATCTTTATCACGATAATTATTTTACGTTTGTCTTGATAAAAATTTGATACAGTGAGTTTCAAATATGAGAGTAACCATATTGTTTATATTATGTTAAATCTTATACTAGGGGTAAACGTATTCTTACAAATCTGGTAAGATTTCATTATTTTCACTCGGTCACAGAGTAAACATATACTTTTAATTTAACCATGTCTGACATCAAACGTCATTTTGTATGCGGAAGAAGAGGCGTTGAATGTTAAAGTATCGAAGTGACACTGTCGGCAAACAAAAAATCATGATTTGTTCGACAAATGTTCTGCCCACTCAAAACAAGAAATTGCATTTCTTTGCCGACGTTTTGTTCATGTGCGAACAAGAAAAAGGCTAATATAGACGGTACGTAATATTTTAGTTTCCATTTTAAATAATTATAGGGCCAACCAGTCAACTTTTCAACGCAACGTAGAATGGGCAACTAGTCAACAAATATAAACGTATCATATGTTTTTGAACATTCATTGTGTAAACAACCCTGTTCTTTGGTTATTTTGCAAGAAAAAGAAAGTACAGAGTTGTCAAAAAGTCACTTAGCTACGTAAAAATTAAATTTCAATAGATTTCTGCGATATTCTACCTAAAATTTTATTGTCAATAGCTACATACACACGTTTGCATAAGACGGGTAAAACAGCTGATTGCGATAAGATGAATTTTTGTTCACTGGTTGAGCCTTATCTCAGAGAGTGAATTTGAAACTCTCTGTTACATATTATAATATAAAAAATCATGTGTAGACCCTATGTAAAAATTTGTCAAATGTAGACTAGAAGTTACCAATCGCTACTTTGACATTTACATAAATTGAATCGAAAAAGCGTAAACATACGCTGGTGCGTATGTGTTGTAAGTGAAATAATTGACATATTTAGAAGTAATATTTTTTTTCCTCTAAAAAGCGTTGGAATTATTAAAAGAAATTATAAAATGGCACAACCTCCACCCAAATTCACAGGCACTGGTCTGGAAGAAGTGCATATACCAGGACAAGCCTATCTAAGAGAGGCCTTAACTTCTTGCACAGATCCCTTAAAGGCAATAGAAAGTTTTCAAGTAAGTAAACTAAATTTGTAATTTCATTGAAACGATGTATTAATTCCAAAGGCTTTTAGTTGGAGAATGGTGTCTTATTGCCCTCCCTTAGACCCATGTTACCTTTGTTGGATTTACATGGTGTGCGTCGTCTCGATTTTCATACTTCACTCATGGAGGAGCTAAGGGATAAACTTATAGCCCACATCAATGAGTTAGGCCAAAAAGATCCCCGAGAACGTGATAAGAAATTAAAAGAACTGCTGACTAAGAGTTTTCCAGTAGTGCGTGTTAAGGCATTGCGTCCCGTAGTTATGGCTATTTTGCGTAATACGCCACATATAGATGATAAGTATTTGCGGATTTTGGTTAGAGATCGTGAGTTATATGCTGACACTGATACCGAGGTTAAAAGGCAGATATGGCGAGATAATCAGTCATTGTTTGGTGATGAAGTTTCACCCTTACTCTCGCAGTATATACGGGAAAAGGAGCACATTCTGTTCGATCATACAAATCTAAATAATCTCTTTTTTCATCCCTCGCCTAAGGTCAGACGACAGGGTGAAGTGGTGCAAAAGCTGGCCAATATGATTGGCACTAGTGTTAAACTATACGATATGGTTTTGCAATTTTTGCGAACACTTTTTTTGAGAACTCGTAATGTGCACTATTGCACATTGAGAGCGGAACTCTTGATGGCTTTGCATGATTTGGAAGTACAAGAGATCATTTCTGTAGATCCTTGTCATAAATTTACCTGGTGTTTAGATGCCTGCATTCGTGAAAAAAATGTAGACATTAAACGCTCGCGAGAATTACAAGGTTTCTTAGATAACATCAAACGTGGCCAAGAGCAGGTTTTAGGGGATTTATCTATGACTTTGTGCGATCCTTATGCTATTAATTTTCTAGCCACTTCAGCCATTAAAATTTTGCAACACTTAATCAATAATGAAAGTTTGCCACGTGATAATACAATTTTAATACTTTTGCTGCGCATGTTAGCTTTGGGCCTTAGTGCGTGGGTTATGATTGATTCACAAGATTTTAAAGAACCCAAACTAGACTCACAGGTGGTAACAAAATTTCTTCCAGCCCTTATGTCTCTAATGGTAGACGATCAATGTCGCAGTTTACATTCCAAATTACCACCCGATGAACGTGAATCGGCTTTGACAACAATAGAACATTCGGGTCCAGCTCCTGATGCTGTGGAGGCTTACATACAAGAAAGTTCTGTGGCCAGTATTTTGGCTATGTATTATACTTTAAATACAGCACGCCAAAAAGACCGTGTTGGTGTTTTAAGGGTATTGGCTATATTATCTTCCTGTAAAGATGATCGTGCATATGAAGATCCATTTTTGCATTCTTTGGTAGGTTTAAATCCTATTTGTTTATTTGTGTTGTTATTAAAATATTGTAATTTATTCAAGATTGCTTTATTAATTCCTATGGCTGAGGAATTTACCACAGAAGACTTTTGTACTACCTTATTTGACGAATTCTTATTTGCCGGTTTAACTCGTGACAATGTTACAAGACATATGATTAAATTATTGTGGTAAGTTGGTTAAATGGATAAAATCGGGAATAATTTTTCTTAGAACCTAGAAAAACTGTTGCAATAATAAAATAGTGATAAGGAAAACTAATATTTTATGATAAATATTAATAATTAATTGATAAAATAGCTTTTTTATACTGATAAAATTTTAGGCATTAATTTTTAAACAATTTTTAAATCTGCAAAATTGTTTATAAAATTTAACTTTTTTAAGTCTCGATAAGGATATTCAAAACAAATGTCAGAACACATTTTGTAGAAAAAAAATCATCAAAAAATACCTAGTCTGGAACTTTTAATACAAAAATTTCTTTTCGGAACATAAGGGAAAGGGAAATGGGCTATTATTTAAACTTTAAACGAAATAAAAAAATTGTATGCATTCACATTTAAAATTACATACGCTAAAAAAGGACAGTTTGGTGGAAGTGAGAACAGGAATAACCCTGATTATTTCCTTTGAAAACTATTTTAGTGTTCCCCAATGCTGAAATATCGACAATTTGAAATGATAATAGTCCTCTTCGATATATTACAAACACAATTATGCTTCATTGTGCAGGGGGTATAACACGTATCTTACCTTTTTATAGAAGATAATATGCAATTTTTTTAGTACATGAGGAAACTGTTTGTGGTTTTTCTGGATGGGACTTTCCGGAATGGCATTTGAAATAAATTATCTTTTCGTCAATTGTCTTCTTATAAACTGAGAACAAATTTTCTACCAAAGTTTCAAGCGACTTATTAGCATCAAATTAATTATGTTCGTAAAGAAGTTTTTTACATTAAATATTTTTAATATTTAAATATCTGCTTGCTTTTTATAATGATTGATAACGGTACTTATCTTTAAATGGGACCTTAGATTTTACTATGGTGATCTAATCTGTTTTCCAACCGGTTTTTTATCTGTCGGTTGTATCAAAGAGTTCATTTTTCGATTGTCGAATAGACCGGTGTTTGTAAATAAGAAATAAAAAAAAATAGCATTTTATTTTAGAAAACACGTACTAAATAGTGATATTTGAATCTAAATTTAGGAATAATTTTTTAAATATTCTAATGTTTCAAAAACAGGAAGTAATTAAGCTTACCGGAACTATTAAAATTAATTAATTACATTAATAATGTGTTTCTGCATTGACGGCCTTCGGTCGCGCTTAAGGACTTTCTCCTCAAGATATGTCGAACATCGGCTTCGCTAAGTAAGCTTTATGGAATATCAAAATTTTCTTCTAAAGAATTTTGTTACTATGGTCGTGTCGAATATCATTAAATAGATATTTGAAGGTGCTTTTAAATGGCATCAATCTAAGGATATTCAGAGAAACATATTAAAAGGCCTATATCTTTATCGAGATTAAGAAAAGTAAAATTTCATACAAATATTAAAAAAGTTTAAACAATTTTCTATATTAATGCTGTCCCTATTTTTATGTCCACAGTGAAATATGGCTATTTGCGTTTATGACGATATATAATATATTGTCTTTAATGCAAATCTAGACTGACTAGATCAGAGATATACTAATATAACATACAGATATATTTTATTTTTGATTTCATAAATTGAGAATCAAATTCAGATTCAGATATGAAGACGTTATAAATTTCGTTCCACTTATAATTTTGAAACAATTAAGTTACTTTTGAATTCAATTTGAAACAAATTTTGCTATGTAAAAAGAAGAATATATAAACATATAAATTTTAAGAGCTAAATTTCGTTCCACTTGTGATCATGTTTATGTTTAAACTTGATTTCTTGATGTACAATTTTTAGTTCCACACCAGGAGTTGAAAATTAGTGTATTTTTAGACAATTAAAAAAAATGATAAAAATAAATAATAATAGAAATACTAGGAAAAAATAATTTACAATTCTTGAATAATACCTAAAGTTTATGGTTCAACGAACGAAAGTTAATGAAAATTGATTTTTTTGCTCATTTTGCAAAATATAAAAAATGTTTAATTTTGACAGCTCAGTACAGAAAAACAACGCAACCTATACTAATGATTTTTATTGTTATTGATACATAATTTTTTATATTTTTATTTTGTATCCAATATTATTACAAAAATTTAATTTTTAAAATTTAATTGAACGCCACTATCTACCACTTTTAACGCAAGCAAACCAAAAAATATTTCCTTTCTGCTGTTATCTAATACAATTTTTACGCTGAATTCTGTTTATATTATTGTGAACTCAAGTCATAATATAAATTGAATACAATTTTTAATAAAGTTATAATGAAATTAAAACGTTTATTTTATTTATTAGGTATGTTCACAACAAATTACCCCCCGGCCGCTTACAATCGCTGATGAAAGCCATGCAACCAACTACAGGCCATAATGAAACCGTACACAAACTGTATGAAACATTACAGGAGCGTATAGGCACCTCCTTACAAGAATGTCCTGTACCTGAGCCGGCAGAGACTGATTTTGATTCACCATTAAAGAGTGTTCCCACACCAGGACCTCATTACTTGCAATAGAATAAAAATCTTAAATATTTGCAAAATTTAATTTTCATATGAATCGTTTTATTATTATTATTATTATTTTTTTTTTTCATTTTTAAATTAAATATTACTTAAAATATATACAAATAAAAAAGGAAAAAAAAAGGTATAGCAATAGAAAAAAGCGTACAATATGAACGATAAAATACAATGTAATAAATAATAAATTAAAAAAATCTAAATTCAATAATCCAAACAATGTTGTGAAAAGGTAATTTATTTCTTCTTCCATATTAACTAATCTTAAAACAAACGGAAATAAGTTATAACCTAAATCTTATAATTTCTTTTAATATTAATAGAAACCACAAAAATTTTAATACAACAAAACACATTTTTTAATTTAAAATTAAGAACTTCTTAAATTACTTTAAATATATATGATAAATTAACGTGTATTTGGAAAGAAAGAATGAAAGCAAAAAAAGCTTAGCTGTTATAATCATGTTAACGTAAAAACGAACGACAAAGGGTGATTCATTATTATGAGAATTGTTCTGCTGAGCGGAACAAGTTTTCTTTTTTTATGCGTGTATATGTATATGATAAATAATTCATTAAGTAATATCCATACGACTTTCCAATTTGGCACAATTCAAACTAGATGTGGCATCAACTTCATTAAGTTTTGTAGTCGTTGCATTATTCTGTTCCATTTGTATGGTTTCTGGTTGTAAATGTTTTTGTTGTTGCTCTTGTTTACGTTTTTTTAAATGTTGATACAATTCATTATACTCCATATAAATGCGTTGCCATTTAATGTGCACTTTTAATTGCTCCAAAACCAATTCTAATATTAGATGTTTGGGTATATTCTTTAAAGGATAAATAAAAATAAAAAAATTTTATTAAATATTACATTTGTTTAAAAGCTCATAAACTTACTAATATTTTTTCATTTTGAGAACTTATACTCTGTGTACCTGTTCCCAATAAATCATTGAGCAGTATTCGTAGTTTATTTTCATTATTACCAAGAGCCAAATGAAATGCCAACATGGTATACCAGTATTTCAGCTCTTCTGGTGAATTAATAGTTTCGCAAAGTTTTATTTGATTTTCAATAAAAGTTATTTTGGCTACAGACTGCCAATCATTGGCATTTCTTTAAAAAGAAAAAAAAAAAGAGACAAAAAAGATGTGAAATTAAAAATCTTACTTTTATTAGTAAAAACACATATTTAATAACTTTTTAATGAAGGGTTTTAGAAGTAGGAAAATTATAGGAGATAGTTTATCTCCTACAATTTCCCTACTTGGAGTCTTATACTTGTTTACTCCCATCGGACGCGTCCCCAGGTGGCGGAGGTTTTTGATCCAATTGTAGTTAGTGAATTGGAGATTATTTACCACTGGTTGCAGATTCCCTATGCATTGATTTTAATTGGATCCTACGCATTAAATTTAAACCTAGTAATTCATGGAAGTACTCGTGGACCAAATAAATCAAGTGTACTTTTAAGATCAATTTGAGTGGTAGCCTAAATAAACTAATCGCAAACAGCCCTCTCCAACGCACAGTGTGCGATTTTAAAAATGAAATGGAAATAATTATGGAACTTTGGAACTTCTGCTCCGATATCCATGAAATTTCACATGCTTGAACCATATAGACCTACAAGGGGTCCCAAAGTTGAACACCTCGGGTATAATTTTTTTAAAACGATCCAGATTCCTTATATCTAAACCGATTTGAAATATTTTTATATAAAAGGATTCTATTAGTTGAAAAAAATGGTGTAAAAGGTAGACCCGCCGTAGCGAAAAAACTTTAACAAGACAGGTTAAAAAGTAATGAAATTGAATTGCGAGATAAAGGGCATTCTGACAGGTTATGGTGGGGAATTGGGAGATAGGTTCCTCAGGTCTTTGCAGGATGTGTGAAGATAATAAGGAAATAGAGACAGTGGAGCATATTTTATGTCACTGTCCGTGTCTACAACGGAGAAGGCAGAAATGGCTAGGTGGCCGAGTTAGCTAGCTTATCAGAGATGGATATGAGTAGCAATTCTTTTCTGTTCTTTTATTGGTCTCAGCTTTCTAATTTCTATTCATTTCTTTCCTACTTTTTCTATAAATTCTTCGAAGGGTCTCATAGAAACTCTTTCGAGTACTGTACAACCTTTCTGTACCTACCTACCTATTGCTTTAATTGTTGATTTCTATTCCTAATTCAAGTTGCTACTGGTGGTACTATTTTTATCTACTTTTGTATTTTTACACTGTTTTTTTGGAGCTGGGGGAGCCACTCGACTAATTTATTAGAATTTAATTTAACATGGAATTTGGATTATTTATATTCTCATTTTCTACGGCTACTTTATTTAATGTCTATGTTACTTTTTATTTTTGCACGAAGGCTTTGTATTACATATTTTGTAAATAAATAAATAAATAAATAAATAAATAAAAGCACATCGTAAAAAACTTCAAAATCAATTAAACGAAAAATTAAAATTAAAAAAAAATCGCATATGTGGTTAAAAAATAACAACATAAATTTTATTTCCCTTGAAGAGAATAAAAATCATATCATCATTAACTGTTACCATTTGGCTTTAATTTATTGTAAAAGCCACAAAATTTATGGTATTGGTTTGTTGCCATTATATAGACACCTGCATCAGTACCAACATTCTTGGATTCGTAAGTTTAAGATTGCTCAACCATTGTGCAACTTATCTGCTCCTAACGAAAGGAATCTCCAGTACATATGATTCCAGTAATCTAAATTTTCTTTCAAAGGTTACACTTTTTCGAATTCCTACCTAAAATGTTCCTTCTTGTATCATAAGTGCTGAGACCTTTCTTTAGCTAAGTATAATTAATGTGTATAGATTACGAATGTTCGTCCTCTTGCGTCAAATTTTGCTTAAAATGTCGTTATTGGATAGGGGCCTTAGGCCCTTATTCGTCCCCTACATTCGAGTTTATAATCTTAAAGCATTATTAGAGGTAAACTACTTAATATTGGAGATACATTTTACAAAAGTAATAACATAGTAGGCTATGACTCCTATTAGTGATGATTAGAAAACAATAAAAAATCCGTATCTAAAATGCATACTTAAAATTGTACTTACAAATCAATACCAGTACTCTGAGTTACAAAAGATGTGGTGGCAGCTTGTATTGAGGTCAAAGGATAAGATAAATAATTCTTATTCAATTCCTTGGGTACAGAAGTACGCAAACCGTGACGCATTATAGGATCTTTGGTATTTAATACAAGCCAAGATTGTAATTGTGCTGAATATGAAAAAGCCTGACCATTTGAGAATAGAATTAAAGGTACACCATGTTCGGTAATGGTAAATTGTAAGACCGAACCATGTTTACCAAAAATCTCATTGCAGTTAGTAGCTAAAACTGCCGAACAGGAGGCAATATTCCAAATACGCAAAATACCACATTCGGTAATGACGCCCACTAAAAGGCCCTTGGGACACTATTAAAAGAAATAACATAAATATATACATAAAAACTTAATAAAATCTGGCAGAACTTACAAAGGCACATTGTATGGCAGCTGATGTTAGTGAGATAATTGGCATTAGAGAACTTCCGGTTTGTAGATCCAATAAACGCATTGTACCATCTAAACTACAAAGCATTACACATTTCAAACAAAAATTGAAATTTACAATTGGAGAACCTGTTGGCATCAAAGTAATCATAAGAATTATTTAAGTTTTTTAGCTGACATTGATGTTTACTTACCCACAAATGTCTCCCATAATTTACCGGTGGCTAAACGAAAAGCCGTTACTTTGGCCAAAAGGCCATTGGAAGTTGGCACAAATCCGTTGTGCACATGTATACGATAGTCTAATGCAGTCTTTTGAAATTCACACTTGGTGGTGGCGGTTATATTGATTTTTGGTCCCGTTGTTGAGGCCTGATAAGCTTTTGCAGTTAAAGAGGGGTTGCTTGTGGCTATTGTGGCGTCGCCTCTGAAGCTATGAGGTGTTGTTTTAAAGTGAGGAAAAGACTGCAACATATCCTTCGAAACGGTGAATGGATCAATCCGCGGTTTAGCTGAAATGCTTTTAACTAAACGTGAATCCAGGCGCCTGAAAATACAAATATTTATTATCATTAATTATTATCATTAATATTATTAAAAGTTTTCAATGTATGCCACATACCCCCTTTCTTGATCAGTTATATTCGCCTTAGGAATACCTGTTGAGGATTCCACTGTTGTTGACTCCTTCATACATGAACTAGAATTTGGTGCCACAATTGCTTCTCCTTCTGTTCGCATGACGTTGCTACTGATCTCCACTGATGTACGACTAAAACTGTTCAAATTGCTATTCGTTGTTGTAGTTGTTTCGCTAACATCTTGATTAAGTGGTATAAAGACTGGTGTTATACGCCTTTTACCATCTTTTGTACGTGTTTCCAATTGTTTACTAATTGCTTTAACCGGTGTACTTTGTCCAATTTCCATTGCATTGGAATTTTGTGAAAATATGGCCTTGCCGTGCGAAAAACCATTTGACGGCGATTGTGATAAAGTGTTTTCTATATTGTTGTTGTGGTTGGTTACCTGTATGGTTGGCAGTGTTGGAGGTTTTATTTTATCCTGAGTACATGTTAATAATTCGGGATTTTCGATAAGTAAGTCTGTTGCAGCTGTAGAACCATTAGTTAAATTTGCTGCTGTTTTACCATAAATACGTTGATATAAAGCATTTTTATCCTCCTCCGAGAGGGGATTGCCCAATTCATTTTCGGAAAATTGAAGGCAAGCCACAGTGCCATCTCCACTACAGGCCATTAAAATACATTTGTCTGGACC
This sequence comes from Phormia regina, assembly GCA_001735545.1. Taxonomy (NCBI): domain Eukaryota; kingdom Metazoa; phylum Arthropoda; class Insecta; order Diptera; family Calliphoridae; genus Phormia; species Phormia regina. The sequence goes on from MINK01173153.1 coordinate 17,296, forward strand.
CCAAGATAAATCTAATATACTATCGTTAAAAAGTTCATGTATCACTACCAAAGGTCTCTGCAATGCCGTCATCCATACCGACAGAGAACGATCTCTAGAACCCACCGCCAAACAACAATACTGTTGCGGTTTTTGAGATTTGGGTGTTTGTCTCTTTAAAATAGCCGTATGAAAGCGTACACATGTTACCGCCTTACGATGTCCCACAAAGTCCTTATCACACTTCCAACCTTCGCGTTCTATTATTTGTGCTGTTGGTCCACCTCCATTCATAGCATGAGCCGACACTAAGTATTGACCATCTGGTGACCAAGACAAACGTAAAATGTGTGTTGTACCGCCACATTCTTCAAAAGGTTCCGTTATCGTACTACTACATGTCCAATCTGATGTTTTCCAGATTTTAACACTTCGATCATCACTTTGTGATGCTAGATATTTACCGACAGGATCCCAAGCTACACCTTTGACTAGACCTGTATGGCCCTTGAGCATAGCCACCATGGCAGGAAAATTTTGTGCATCCCAAACGATAATTGTGTTATCAATGCTGCAGCTAGCTAGCCAACGATCTTGTGGTGACCAAGCTAAATCGAGAACATCACCAGAATGGCCACGAAGTGTAAAAACACATTTCCAGGACTCGGGATTTTTGTGTATACCACCGGTGCCAAAAACACCACTGGGACCCTACAATACAAATAAATATCTATATTGCTATAAAGGTTTTTTATTTAGTACTTTTATTTTACAACTTTTTTTAAAGTTGTTTTAGTTTTTTAAATTACATTTTTAAAAATTCTGCAGTATACATTTTTCTCAAGTGGGAGTCAGCGGCACAAAAGGTGTTCGAAATATATATTCTTGAACACACAATGTTTAAATAAAAATATTATGTAGAAAGTTAAAACAAAAATTCCAATTAAAACCTGGGTTTATTAAAAATTGGAAATACCTATATAACTATTATTTTTTACTTTTTAAGCCAATTAAGCAGTAACAAAATTTGATTTGATTTGATTTTTTTTTTTAAATCAATAACAAAAATGGTTTATTTAAATGGTTTAAAAGAATTATGATTAGATTTATTAACAGAATTTGATTTGTTTAATTCTTAACTTAATAATGCAAAAAATCGCAATCAAAAAAATTCTTTTTGTTTCGGAGAAGTTCACAAAAGTGTTTTCCCAAGTTGGGGTTAAAGTTTGGGGGATATTTAGTCCAATTGTTTATTGTTTGTTTCATATATATATATATATATATTATATAGTATTACTATATATTAATATAGATATAATATAATTATTATATATAATATAAATATTTATTAATATATATATATTATATCATAATATAATATATATATACATATATATCAGTATGATTTTTTTGTTCTTTTTTTTGTATCTATATTTCTTAAAGTGGCATGTTTCTTTAAATTTCCGATATTTTTTATTAATTATTTATAATTTACGAGAATTTAAAGTGAACGGACTTTACAGTTAAAGTTGTGCTCAGAAAAAATAAAAATCGAAACTAAATCTATATTGCTGCTCAAACAATAAATGTTGCTTACTTTAGCTTTTATGATAAAATCATAACGTTAACGGTCGCTGATATATGCACTATAAAAGACAGAGAAAACCATTTTTGATGGATATTTTTTAAAACTCTTTATTCATCAAAAAATTGTTTTTGAGATCAAAGAAAAGATATTAGAAGAAATGTTTTTGCTAAAAACGCTATAGTTAAAAGAGTCAACACTGGACAAGAAAATGTCGTAAATCTAAGTACTTTTTTTTCTTTATTTAAATTATTTATTTGTATGACAACATATATTACCGAATCCTCATCTTTAGTCAACCCGCGTAGATAATCATAACGTAAACATCATTATTCTTTTAACTTTACCATTAAGTACCTTAAAAATAAGAAAACAAAAAATTAAGTGAGCACTCATCAAAGATCTTCGGCACACTTGAAACTATTATATTTTTCCGGCCTAATGAAGGGTTTTCTGGTGTAGCTGGCCTGCCACCGCAAAGACTTCTC
>MINK01173154.1:4599-17506 GCA_001735545.1 Phormia regina
TAACAAACATAACAACAATTTCATAAAAAAAAAAAAACAAAACAAAATAATAATAAAAAAAAACTAGTCTTTAATTTGTTTTTATTTTTTATTGGTTTTTTGTTTATGGTTTTTGTTAAAATATTTAAATCATTAAAATTAAAACATACAAAATATTAATGTTAGTTTCTAACTCATCAACAAATAAAAAACAAAAACAAAAACAAAAAATTATAAAAATGAAGAGCTAAACTAAAAGCTTAATAATGCTTTAAGCGTTCCCAAATTCGATATAGAAATTCAATATTATTTTAAAATTGTTTTGGAAATTTAAACACGCAAAAGGAATAGATTATTTTAGAACTGTTTTAAATTGTTATTTAATAACTTCCATAATTAAAAAAATTGATCTTTAAGTGTTATGCTTAAGGTTTGTAGCTCTAAAAAAATAGAATATAAAAAAATTAAACTTTAGTTTAACTAATAATCCATTTTATATATATTTTTCATAGTTTGACAGTTGTTGAGATAGTTGTCATATTAAATGATTAGAAATTTGTAAGTAATAAAGAATTATGTTGTGTTTATTACAATAAAAATATATAAAGAAGATAAAAGTCGACCAAATATTCTATTCTGGGCTTTATATTTTTTTTATTAAAATCTCCTTTTTTTTTTGTATTTAATAAATGTGTTATGCAGATTTAAAATAAATTTCTAAAATAAAAAATTATACGTGAGTTGAATTTCATGATTAATTTGGTATTTATAGATGTACAACAAGTTGCAAATGTTAAAAATAAAATATCATACAAACATACAAACTTGCTGTTGAAATTGAAAATAATTGTAAAATGTTCCAAAAAGCCGAAATTAAGCAAATTAAAAAAAAAAAAAACAAACTTTTATTATAAATAGTATTTAAAATTTTAAAAATTTTTTAAATGTTACTGACCTTAAGTAGACCTCATTAGCACCATTAACTAACTATGTATTCTTCTTCTTTGTGAATCATTAATTTTTTAAGATAAATAATTTCTTTTTTCTTCATTTATTTTTAATTTATTTCTTCTCATGTAAATAGCATTTTAATACAAAATATGACATTAAACAATTTTTTTTTTAAAGAAAAACAAAAGAAATAACAAATTAATTTAGCAACAAATACAAAAGAGCAAAAAAAAAAATAAAATAAAAAAATACAAATATTTTTTGACGTATTGCATTCTCATTCATTCTACTTTGAATGTAAATAAACATCATTGTTTGTTTTGTCATGACATAGCAGACACAATAATAAAAAAAAGAAAAATTAATAAAAAAAGAAAATTGCGAAAAAAAACATTTTCACGCATGATTGAAGAATTTCTTTATGTTTAAATACCAAAAATAAAACAACAACAAAATATTCATGCTGTTGGTATGAAAAATATGTATGACGCCGTTCATAATGTCCCGCTTCAGCCTACATTAAACAAAACATTCTCTCAATAACCCATTCATTTAGATAAAAAAAAAAACAGCAAATACTTCTTCCCTCACCACCACCCACACTCACTCTTAAAGCGATGTAAACANNGATAAAAAAAAAAAAAGCAAATACTTCTTCCCTCACACTCACTCTTAAAGCGATGTAAAGATAAAATTTTGAAAATTTATTATGACAGGAACATGTACGTACCCTGTCATCAGCGATGAAAAGTTAAATATAAAAAAATGAATAATTAAAATTTTGATTATTTATTTATTTTTTTTTTTTCTCCCCATTTTGCACGAGGACGGTATCAAAAATTGTTGTCATTTATTTAAATCGATTGTTGTTTGGTTGGTTGGCATTGACAAATATTTGTCATTAATATGAATATTATTTTTGTTGTGTGATTTACATCTGTTCAAATCTAAAGATCATTTCAAATAGCTTCGCTTATGATCACAATCACATGAATCTTGTTTCATTTGTGTTTTTATCTGTGTCTATTTAATAATGATTTATAAAGTGTAGCAGCAGTAATATTTAAATTAACACCCAAACAATGTTAAAATACTTTCATATTTTAAATAGAAAATTGGGACACTAAATCATTCAACACATTTGTACATTTGTATTAAAATCTTTCTTTTTAAAATGAAATACGAAGAAAAGAAAAAAATTTATTATTCCCCGTGATAATTGTCAGATGAGAAAAGTGTGAACATGATGAGTCTTTCATTACGAATAAAGGCAGATTATTGAAAGATTCAATTCTTTAAAGCAGAAAATCATGTGTGAATTTGTTACAGATTCCCTTTTTTCTACCCTTCACCATAAATAAAAATATTCTTTATTCAATATAAATTCATTTGATGACTTACAGTGGTTTCAAAACACTTTTTTAAATAATTCTGTAACCTTTGAACCAGTAGACCACAAGTGTTTTCGAGTTGATTTGAAAGACTACAACTAGGGTTATATAGTTTAAACAAAGAGTCGGCCTTTGGATTGTTCAACTTTTAGACAATTTTCGACTTTTTCCGTATATTATCGTCTTGTTTTCGGCATTTTCCGACTTTTTTTGGACAATTTTTTACTTTTTCCGACAATTATCGGCTTTTTATATTTTTTCCGACAGTTTTCGACTTTTTCCGACTGTTTTCCCCTATTATCGACTTTTCAATTATTTGGCAACAAGAAAGTTGATTTCTTGAAAACTTTGAAACCAAATAGTCAATTTCGATTACTCGAAAATCGATTTGACTAATCCTAAGTACAACCTATGTCATGCCATAAATGAATTTTTGGCAATTTTTCAAACAAAATAATGGACAATTTCGGTGGGCCATCAGTAACCCCTTGAAAAGTCTTTAATCCTCCAAATCAATTGGAAAATACCTCAGTTCTGAACATGTGAAATTTTATTGAGATAGATCCAACTGTTTGACTGTTACAATAAATTTTTTGAAGGCCTCATAATTGAAACATAAAATTTTAAAATAACAAGAATATTTTGAAATGTATGTGGAAAATCGATTTCTTTTTTAATGATCAATTAATTAGATCGCTGTTTACACGGTAGATTTTATAAACAATCAGGTATGTGATGAAAACCGAATCGTTTCGAACCGATTGTGATGAATTTGATGTGAAAAATAACATTTATTTATAGACAAATATAAAAAAAAAAAAAATAATATAATAGAAAAATATAAGAAAAATTATTAAAATATATAATTTTTCAATAACAATATTTTTTTCCATTTAAAATCGATTCGTTTTCCATCAGATATTCAGGTATATCTTTATTTCAAAATTATTTCACTATTTAGTAATCGTTTTCCTAAAAAAGTTGAGTCAGCGTTTAAGTGACAAAATATAAATTTTACTAAATTTTTATCTGCGTATAAACATCGTATAAGATAAAATAATAAATTTAAACTGTGCAAATGTTAAATTCAACTTGCCCGAAATTCCTATCGCTGCTAACTGAATCTTTCAATATTGCAGCCAGTACAAGGCGGGCGCCATATTAAGGTTTCAACGAAACCCAACAAATGCTGATGATCTATTCTAATGATGTCTAATTATATTTCACAAACTTTGCCGAAGCGTCCCTTTCATAGATTGTTATACAAAATTTGACATTCTTATTCTAACTAAAGATCTCTCCTATTAAAAAATTATTTCTCTATATATATTTTTTTAAGTAATTTCGTTTTTAAGCCGCTTTTAAAAAAAAGTTTTGAATATATTGCTTAGATGATTTATTTTAAAATGAATTTAAACTTTAAACATTATTTTGTTAATGTCCTTTTTAAGGATAAATATTACTAAGAACTCATCAAAGTATTCTTAGAAAGGCAACCAGAGTAAAATACTCTTGAAGGATCTATTGAAAAGGAAGTAAAGATTGACTAGTTGTTTTTTTTTTTTTTTTCATTTAAAAAGTATCTTAAAGGGTTATAATTTATGTAGCTACTTTCATTTGAAAATAAAGGTAATTTTTTTTTTTGCTATTGATTTAACCTTTTGCTGAAAAGAAAATGGAGAAGTAATATTGTTCAACATTGTTTTTTTCAAGTGTGTTCTGGGAATGAGATTGTATCCGTCAGAGCTCATGAAACAAGTGTTAATTTAAAATTTATTATTATGGTGTATACGTGTGTGGGAATATAAGATACTTAAGTGAAATTTATATTAATCTTTAATGTTTTTCAAATATTTATGCAACTCATGTGAAAGGAGTTGAAAGGAGTTTTTATTTTCAAATAAATATTCATATACATGTTTAGATATTCACTTCAATTTCATTTAGTTCTGTATTAAAATCAACTTAAAATAAGAATTCTCTCAACTATTTCCAATTAAAAATTTTTAAAAATATAATAAATTGAACAACTTTCAAACCAATAAATTTCTTATTTGTGAAATTAAATTAATTAGCAACGGTTGTGACTTGAGCTGATCACAAGTGTCATAAGAATTTGAAGCGTTTCCTTGGTATTTTATTGGTTTGAATTTTCATCAAGTATCCTTGGTGGTTTGTTGTGTGTTTAAAAGTTGTTAATATTCCAAGAAAAAATAAAATATTTTTAACTATGGTTGTAGTTTATTATTATTATTTTTTTTTTTTCACAAAAATGTTACAGTTTATTATTTTAATTGTAAGAATTCTAGGTACAGAAATATGTATGTTATTCTGTTTATTAGGTTCTGAGAAGAATTATCTATTGAATAAAGGAAAATTTAACAGCCACGTGTTTTTATTTGTAATTTTTATTGGAATAATAAATTCCTTTCTTATTACTCTCATTACTTAGTAATGAGGTGCTATTATTTCGTACATTATTTTATATAACAGAATAACTTGTTGCCGGTTTTATATCATATTTCTTTCTGTAAAGTATTTCAATTTGTTTTTGTATGTGTAAACTTTTTTTGCTAATATATTTCCATAGTTTATTGCTCTTCTGTTGATAGGTTTATTTTATACATAAATATTTTTTATTATTAGAATTTTATTAACTTCAATTCATAATCATAATCAATACAAACTTTTATCTGGAGCCAAACACCTTTTTATCTATTGCATACGCTTTATAAAAGTGTTTGCATAATTAATCGTTAGAAATGGTTCCATAAGTTTCTTAATTTTGTTTTATAACCAAATTAGAATCTTATGATTTTGTCTTGACAATGTGATTTCCAATTTAGATTATTTAACATTTTTATTATCCACATTTAACGACCTCATTTATTTTTTTTGAAAACGATTTCACCATTTAAGATACATATTTAATGAAGAAAAATCTAATAATTAAAAATAAGTTTCTTTAATTTTTATTAATAGTTAGAAATTTTAAATAAATGCCATTAAGATAATAAAAATTTAATGAAAATTAAAATATTAATAATTATCAGTTAAAAGGCAATTTCAAAAGACCAAATATGGTTAGTGGATGGCATTAGGATGGCACATATCTTTGTGAAGAATTAAAAAAATAAATAAATAGTTGTAACATATAATAGGATTGGTATATTAAAGTGATATTTATTGTTTCATATTATAATAATTTTCAGCCGATTTAAGACATTACTCCCATCTCTCTATAATAATATAAAAACATAAATCTGTCATTATTAAAACAGCTTTTTCCTTTTTACAGATTTCTAAGAACAACGATCCGGAAGAAATCATACTTTATCTGAAACATCGAATTAGGTAAGTGGATACCATACACTACATGTAACCCTAATGTGTATTCTCTTGTTTGCTGAAGTGTACGAGAGGCACTTGTCTGCTTTATTTTTTATTTAAATATAAAAAAACGTAGCAAATATTTATAGACGATCTAAATATTCATAAAATTATATGAATATGGATATTATTATTATTATACGTTTAATGTTTTCTTTTTTTTTGCTTCTGTTATTGTTTTACAAAATAGAAATTCTATCTATAAGAGGCAGTATTATATAAAAAAAATTGGCATTAGAAGCAAAAAGATTTAGTTGCCTAGTGTGTATTTTTTGTTGTTATACGATTTTATAAAATCGTTTTGCTTGTCGTTTTAAACTAATTTGAAAAGCTATTTTTTAAGGTTTATAAAAACATTAAAAAACAACAGACTAAAATATTAAAATTTATATTTTTATTACATGATTAAATTTAATTTTCCTTTTTTTTTTCACCAGAAAAAACATATTGAAAATATATAAATTATTTGTCTATACGTTAGCTATATACATACATACATATGTATGTATGTATGTATGTATGTACATATTTGGCTACACAAAAATTGATTTTATACATAAATAAATACTTATGGCCCCATATACTTATATCCAAAAATCTCAGTCTATGGAATTTAATTTAAGTAATTACGAAATATTGATTTACTTGCGCCATTTTGACTTACAGAGCATTTAGTTTATTTATTTATGTTATATCGTATCTTTAGTTAAAGTAAATATTATTTTTATAGTTTTTTATTATTTCAGTTTCCTTTTTTTAGTTCCTCATACAAAGTAATAAAAAGTTTTGTCTATTTTTGTTTTGTTTTGTATTTTATTTGTTATTGTTTTGTTTGTATAACCATAACATGTCAAAAGTTGGGAAATTTTAGTAAAAGGGAATTTGATTACAAACTATGGTCTGAACATATATAATAAAACGACATAATCACAATTACGCCAAAAGTTTTATTTGATTTCAATCGAATTTGTTGACGCCTCAATCATAATTTTATTTTCTTTTTTTTTTTTTTTTTTTTTTTTNNTTATTACAATACCCACAAATAAGTTAATTTTTCATACCTGATATAATTTAATCATTTTCATTGAGTAAATTCTAAGAAGAGACATTTTTTAGAAATATATTTAAAGTTTATAAAATTTTACTTTTATTAATTAATTTTAATAAGTATTAGAGGACAAATTTTGTGTAATTACATTTTTTTTAATTTATTTTATTTTTTTTTTTTTTTTTTTTTTTTTTTTTTGTCATTGTAATAAAAAGAATATAATTTAGTAACAATTTTAGAAAAACAAAAATAATAATTCACATATAGTTTTTCAAATGAAAAAGAAACTACAATGACCAGTTGTATTCAAAAGATTTTATAACATAAATATTGTACTCACTCCAGTCGTTTAATATTTAAAATTTATTACAATACCCACAAATAAGTTAATTTTTCATACCTGATATAATTTAATCATTTTCTTTGTAACTACAATTTAATATCACTCTTCAATTATATGGAATTGATTTTATTGTTTTACCGAAGTAATAAATAGATAAAATATTCTAAATATAATCATTACAAATAACTTAATACATTTGTTAATAGTAAACATATATGTATACTATGACCTTAACTAAATGACTTAATACATACATACAAGTAGTATATACTTCAAAACCCTTATATAATATATCACTATACTATATATTTTGTGTATGTATTTGTTTAGGCACGGTCACACTGAGTAAATATTTGATCAAATAAATATATAAGAGCTGGCATAATATTACAATAATTTATTATGTATCCAATTACAATTAATGTCTAATTGAAATTTTTCAACAACAATTACATGTAATGTAATTTTAAGGTAAAATACCATTGACTTTCTTTACACGAATAATTAAATAAATATTTGCTTAATATGACCATAGTATTACTTATTTCTAATACCAAATATTAAAATGGTTCTACTAAATAATTTATATGGATATTTTTACTAAATTTGTTTAGAACTAAAACGAGTGTATAAAAAAAAAAAAAAAAAAAAAAACAAAACCAAATCCGTTTTATATTTGAATAACACTTGTACAACAACACTCGATAACAGTTACAATTGTGTAAGCAAATATTGACAAATCGACCATTTAAAATGGTTGACTAGAAATACTTTTGTTTTATTTTCTCTAGTTTTAGACTAGTGTTTGTTAGCAATAGATTATTCAAATAAATCATTAAAATGAATTAAGAATAACAACTATTTTATATTTTGTTAAATCGCATTAAATGGTGAGAGATTAAATTATAAAATATAAGTTTATAAAGCAAAAATAAATTTAAATAAATAACTTTGAATGTTTTCCTTTCAAATAATTCAAAAACAATTTATTTCTGTAATAAATTTAATCATAAGAATTATAAATCACTTAAGAAGTTGAGGGTACTCCCCACCAATAATTAATAGGTTCTGTTTGTTTATCTTTAAATTGCAGGATATTTCTTGTTTATATCTTATCCTTTTATTTCATTTGCTTTATTTTTATTCTAATAAAACAATTCAAACTTCAATTTATAAATAATAGTATTATTTGCTTTAATTTACTATAACGAAATGTTCAATATACTCAATTATTTATTTCAATTTAATAAATAAATGTATTTTTCTTTTGTAACTGTATTAATTATTGAAATTGAATTGAATGAAAATTATTAAAAAAAATAATAATAATAATAATTTATTAGATAATTATAATATACATATATTTTGTAATTAATTATCTTGGTTTCTATTGCTGTCTTAATTGCTAAGACATTTCTTTTTTGTAAACAAATATTTATTTATATGTATATGTAGATAATCAATTATACTTAACAGATATAACTAATAATTTGTTGTCAATATTTAATTAATATTATCACCAACACAGATAAACAAACAAAAAACATAAAAAAGTATAAATTTGAATCCCCAGAGTTAAAACAGTTTAATATAATTTAATTATTTTATTTCAATATTAAATAATTACTTAAATAATAAAATTGAAATTAGGAAAAAAAATTACACTAACTAATATGTTTATTAGAACCAAAAGGAAAAGCCTATTTTAGCATAAATATGCTTGAAATATAATTTTCACACTTTTCTATTATTTTTTATATAATTTTTTAAATATTCAATTAATTAAATTATAGTATTTGTTAAATTGAATATTATTTAAAAATACTTACTTAATTATCATTTAAACAATATGTCATTATTCACACCAACAACAAATTATTATTGTTATTTCTGTCATAAACTAATTCAAATAATAACATTTTATTGAAAATAAAAATCCCATTTAATTACAATTAAATCCTTAAAATTTTATAAAACAAAAAAAAAAATTTGGTTATTTATTTGTTTTCATTTAACAATTTTCTATAGAATCATAACCATATTTGAGTGGTAAAAATTTCAAAATTAAATAATTTTATAAGTATTTCAAATATATGTTACACATATTGACAAAAATTTATTTAAATTATTTCCATTTGTATGATATTTTGCTACAATTTTTATTAATATTGTTAAAATGTGTGTTATGTGACCAATTTTAATTAAAAATGGAAAATTATAAAATTTATTTAAATATGCAAATCATTAAAATAATACTTGACTTGTGTTATTTAATATAAATAATTTAATTTTAAGGTAAATAAAAGATTTTTGTTGTTGGATAAGTAATTTAAATAAATTTCCAATATAACCAAGATAATGAGAGGATAAATTGTGATTGTGTGTCATTTCATCTGTAACTTTTCATGTAATACCCCACAAAACATATGTAATATAATCTAATCTCTTGGTTAAAATCAAGGAAAATTTAGACATGTCCGTCGTCTTGTCTGTCTGTCTGTCTGTCTGTTTATCTGTCTAGGGTGAATAAATTTTATTATTTTGGTATTCAAAAATTAAAGATGGTGAGTATAGTAGATTGGATCCAACCCAATGTAACATACGAAGCTTTTGGACAAATTGTGAAATAAAAAGTCCCGTTATTTTAATCAAGCTTATATTCAATAATAATAATTATTATTATCTATTACCTTATGTTGCATATTTTTCTGATTTATTTTGGGCAAAAACTTGGTAAATAATATTTAGCGCGTCTTCAGTACAACATAGTTTTGCAGAGACTAATCGAAATACCAAACTTGGTTTAATCATAAAATATTTTTTATTAATATTTGAAACATATTTGCATACGATTCGTTATTTAAACTATCAAATATTACTTAAAAATTTATATCCATTATCTTTTAAAAACTTTTGCATTCCTACATTAAGAAATTGTTTGTTGGATATTAAAGTTCTTTTGTAATTTTATTTTATTAAATATTCATATTATTTACATTGTTGTTTTTATATAGAAATAACTACACACATACTTATTATGTAAATACAAGTCATGACATCATGATGATAATATTAACACACAATTTTCTTACATACAACATACCCAACATGAATTGGTACCAAGACCATATATGAGTAGATGCGGCCTCAAAGTCTTAATGTTCATAAATTTAATTTCAATTACATTGTTTAAACACATGTACCAAATGTTTTTACTCACATACCTACATATGTAAGTAGGTAAGTATATATGTTGTACAATAAATGTTTAGGACTTTATAAATGTCAAATAAATTAAATTTAATAGATATCCTGTAGCTATTTTTTCAGTGATAATATAATTTACACTAAAAAAAATAGAGCTCTATATAAACTATAAATTTATTGCTAAAAATTTATTAAAAATCTGTCAGTTTATTTGCTCCATGAGAACAAGAATATATTTAAAACTATGATACCTTTTTGTGCATTCAGTTTTCTATATTATATTCTTCTAAACTTATATATAAAATTAAAGCTCTTAAAGTTTTTTTTAAATAATTATTATTTTAATTTTATTCCAACTTAAATGTTTATTGTTATGTATTCTATTTAAACTTAAACAAGCAGGACATTTTCGCTAGTAATTAATTAAAACTTTCATTTACATTTGCAGACATCACTTTTTGGTAAACATTATAATAAACATTTATTACACAAACACATACAGTCTCCCAAGCATACACATACACAGATACATCGATAGATATTTTCCATCCAAATTCTCTTATAACATAATATTTTATAATTTTTGGCAAACAGGCTGGCAGAAAATATTCACAAGCTGGCAGTTAAAGGCATATGTCTCAAATTGTATAAATACATTAATAGTTTTATATACAAAAGACACTCATACAGACATATAATTTATTGTATTTACATTTATTGGCATTTAAATAAACGAAAATGTTCTATTAAGACTACTTAAGCATTTTAAATATTTAAAGATGTTAAAATACTTAAAAGAGAATTTGTAAATTGCAATTTATGTTATTTAGAGTTTCTGTTGATTTAACTGTTCCATAATAAAGTTAAATTTTATAAAAATCTAAATTATGTTAACATTTTAATTGATCAACATTGTATCATTTAGTATCATTTTTTAACTTTGAAAATTAAAGTAAAATCAAAAATAAATATTTATAAATGAAATAAAATTATATAAGTAATTTTTTTATGATTTCTTTGTAAATATTAATATAATTTTATCAGGGATCGTAAATAACGATTATTACAAATTTTTATGAGTTGCATGTGTAATTATGAATTTTACCTTAAACGTTTTGAAAATTGTAATTCCTATTATTCTCCAATAACTTTAAAACCTTTACCTTTAAAAGAAAAATAAATTTAAAATCACTCTAAAATTTAAATTTCAACCTTTGGGATGTATCTTTATATTTATGTAAATATAGATTATTGTTAGATCAAAACTTGAGTTTATTAAAAAGTACAAAATTTCAAATTAGATTTTCATCATGATAAAAAATCATATGTGTAAGAACTTTTTTAAACAAAATTTTCAAACTCATGATTTATGTTTCGGGAAAGAAAACAAAGAGTTTTGCAAAGTTTATTCACCTGAATGTTGTTTCATTACATAAAGGGTTATATTATGAAAGAATGGTTGCTTATTACATCATCTATTTTCAATAATGCAAAAAAAGGAAATAAGAATTATGTTAAAATAAAAATAAGTAGATTATCTCTACATTGAAATTTAAAATGTATTATTAAATTTTAATCAAAACATTAAAGATTAAATTTCATTTTTTTCTTTCAAAGTTGTACAATTAATGAAATATTTTGTTAAAATGTTAATTAAAATTTTAACTAATATTAAGCCTTCTCCATTTTTTGCTTAGAATATAAAATATTTTTCTTATTTTCACTTTAATATCATTTAGTTTATATGTATTAAATTTATTTAATAGTATTTGTATTGAAATTTTTATAAATTCATATTTTCTGTTAATAAAATTACTCAATAAAAGGTATTAATTATTACAAAATTTCCTTGTAATTACACTTAACATTGGCAAACTTTAAAGTTTGCCAATGTTCACAATTAGAAAATTCTTGATTGAAATGTAAATAACTTGTTATCTCTGGTACTCATTAGTTGTAATAAAATATCAAATTAAAATGTTTTATTAAGCACAAAATGTTTATTAAATGAGATTTTTTTTTTAATTGTCAATGTAACACAATTTGTTTAATTCTCGCACATTTAATTAACTATAAATTGTAATATTATTCCTTTTTATATAAAATAATTTTTATAACAATATCATAGAACTATGGAATTTTTAACACTTGGAAAAACCTTTATATATTCATAATATGTATGTATTTCTAAGAAATATTTATTTAAATTACTGCAAAATAATTTTATAAAATCTTTAAATAAGTATTTATATGAAAATAATTCCAATGAAAACATTTAATATACAGACATTTAAAATTCAATTTTCCAGATTCAGTCGGTTGTTTTAATAGGATGCATTAAGTGCGTTTAAGAATACAGAATTACAATTGTCCCTGTCATTTTAAAATACATACATATACATATGTATATACAGTGTCTCACTAAAGTATTTGAATTTTTTAAATCATTAACAAAAATGGTTTAAAAGAATTATCCTTAGATATATTAATAGAATTTGATTTGTTGAATTGTTAACTTAATAATGCAAAAAACCGCAATCAAAAATATTCCCTTGTTTCGGAGAAATTCCGGAAATAGTACGAAAAGTCATTGAATTT
>MINK01173155.1:0-33307 GCA_001735545.1 Phormia regina
TCCAAAAACGTTTAAAATATGCACTTTGTTTCACTTTTGAAGTTGTGAAAATGTTCTCTTTTTGAAGAACTTCAACGTTTTTTGCTGGGTACATGTTGTTGTTATTCGATTTTATTATAAAAAATCTATTGTAGATTTTATGAATATTGTCAGCTTAGGTAATTTATGCCTGAATAGGGGATTTATTTTTAAAATTGGGAATAAAAATTTTGATTTTGCGGATTAGATGATTTGTTGAGGATGTTTTTAAAGTTTTAATATCCGAACTACTTTTGTTTACTCCTTGGCAAATTATTGTTTAAATTTTCTCTAAAATTATTAAAAATTCTTAACTATGAAATCATAAATTGTGATTGACATCTGTTTAAAATTACTAACAGGAAGTTATAACTTTTATTTCCGTTAACGCCTACACTATTAAGTACAATTAATTTCTGAACTACTAATATCTAAACAATGTCAAACTAAAAGAATTTACAATAAAAAACACAGGATTTTAACGATAAAAAAAAAAAAAAAACATAAAAATAATCAAAAATTCAATAAATAAAATAATTCTCTTTATTTACACCATAAACTTTTTTTCAACGACAATTAATTAAAAAACAATTTTCCCTTTAATAATTAATTGTTTTTAATTAACAACACACAATTTATAGCACCATTTTTGGGGCGGTATATATAGAGAAATTCTTTGAAAAAATTTCTAAATGACCAAAAACACAAAGAGAAAAAAATAAATAAGACATTAAAACAAACAATTTCATAAATATGTAGTTGACAATGTTGGGTGATTTTGTAAAATAAGCAAAAACAAATTATACAACGTAAATGTAAAAGCGAAATACATCTTAATCAATTTGAACAATTGATTAGAGATTATGAAAAGTTTTTAAATTAAACATAGCTTATGTATTGAAATTTATTGCAAAAACTAATAATAAATTAATTTAATTTGCGCCTACTCTGTCCCTCCTTTACTTAGTGGTAACCAGTGTTGCCAATTTAGCATTTTTAAAGTTAAAACTAACGATTTCATTTTGTTTTAGCCTTTCGTTAAGGTTCTAGCTTTTTTAGTATTTTAAATTCTTCTTAAGGTAGCACTAAAAAGGCTATAAAAAATTAATAATATTATTTTTACAGAATCATCAATTATTATATATTAATTCGTAGAATAAAATCGAAATTATTTATATTTAAGGAAAATTTTCATTTGCGCTACTTTGTTTATCAAAACTATTATAAATATATTCCTTTCTGTCCTTTTTCAAAGCTTGATTTAGTTTTTTCAAATCCTGGCAACACTGTTGACTATGATTTATCTGAGTGACGTTGGTAACATGTTTGCTTAGTAAGTTATCAAGTGATGTCAACTTTTTTTTAAGTGTAAATAATATGACAAAAAAAAATTATTATAATAAAAATATATAAATACTATGTAAATATGTCATAAAGCTACTCATATGCAGTCAAGCTGAAATATATAAATATAAGGGATCTTTCCCAATTTTATTTTTAACGTCAATTATATTGATTTTTTATTTGTAGGTATTAATTTTCATTTATTAGATAAATAAAAAAATAATAAAATATATAAATTATTTTGTTGACAAAAAATTTATTCAGAATCTCAAAAAATCAGTTTCTTAGAAATGCCTAATTTATTTATATGTGGATTACCTTGCCCTAAAACAATTTATTTTGTAATTTTCGGCAAATATAAAAAAATTAAATTAATTCAAAAAAATGTTGCATAAATCATTTTAACAGAAACCTAAAATCCAAAAATGGATCTGCTTTGCAAAGTAGCATATTTTAATAAAATTGTCTACTCCTAGTTGAAAACTATGGAATTTAATTCGGATTTAATAGTTATTTATAGTTTTTCATGTCCGGGGTCTAAAGTTATATTTTGAAGCTATATTTAATCTACTTAAAATTATGAAAAGTCCACTAAAAAGGGGTTTTATAATTCTTAAAGTAGCGACATTAAATTGTTTGTAGCTTCGATACCGCAATTTAATCTAAACGTAAGTTGTATTTTGAAAATATTTTAACTAAAATGTTATAAATGATATTTTAGTTAAAATATTTTAAATATATAACTTACGTTTAAATTGAATTACGACATTGAAGCTACAAACATTTTAATATCGCCGCTTTAAGAATAATAAAACTCTTTATAGAGTACTTTTAATAAATTAAAATATTGTAATGATTTCAGGAACTTGTTTAAAATTTATGGTCCTATTTTATAAAACGAAACGTTTTCAAACGTTCAAATTTTGTATGAAGAATACTGGGGAATTACAATTTTTTTTATACAATTTTTTTCAAACAAAATGAAGTCCCTAAATTTATATTTCTTTTTGCTGTCGTAAATACAACAAATACAATATTTACAATGCTGTTTCAAAACTACTAATAAAGATTCATATCCTATTTGCGTTCCAGAATCCGGGAAGCCTGCTTTCCCAGGAAATAAAAACTGTCCAAGAAATTGCGATCCCTACTGAAAATAAAAAAATATTTCGATTTAAAAAAGTGTAAAATATTGGATAACTAAAGGATTGCGCACGAAAAAATCCGTGCACACTTAAAGGGTTACACGTGAAAAAAGTAAACTTAATTATATATTTTATTATTCTCAGTAACTATGTGATAATTTTTTTGACTTAGGAGGTAATAAAGTTTCTTATAGAAACACTAGAAGGAATGAGACAATACAGCAGAGGAGAAAATTACTGTTACTATTGCTTGAAGGGTGATTAAAGTACGTACAAGTGCACAGTGGTTTCAAAACACTTTTTTGGAAATAATTCTGTAACTTGTAAAACGTTGGAGATATCTCAATAAAATTTCACATGGTCAGAGCAGAGGTTTAAATTATAATAAATAAAAATATATTAATTTTTTTTGAAATTTAAATAATTTTCGGGTAAATTAAAAAACGGAAAATTTTTTAGAACACTTAAATTGAAATAAAATTATGAAGAAAGAAAATATACTATTGAAATTTTGGCAAAATATAGATCAACTTATTCTTTAATTAAATAATTGCACTTTCTGTAACAAATTGCCCAAAGTCTCATCTTTCATTCATAGAATCATATCTCTGTCGTTTTAAAAGCCTTCCTTAAGAATACTACATGAGTGTTTAGGTTGGTGGTACTTAATTAAAATAATTTTGTTTTGATCAGCTTTGCGATTTAAGAATTTAAAAAATCAATATTTACAAAGTTTGGATTGGGCTTGTGGCTTTGCCCCAAGCAAATTTATATATGACGAAACAAAAAATAAATTTTAGAAGTAAATAAAGAAAGCATTTAAACATCTATTCTTAAATGCATGAATTCTGCATTTAAAATAGATGTTTTGTATCAATTTTTATTTAATTCGGAACAAAAATATCCTTACTTTTCAAATATCATGAATTGAAAATTTGCATTTCTTCCTTCACCAAATTTAAGTAAAAAAATGTGTGTAAATTTAGGCTCTAATATAAATATATCGGAAACATTATATTTTTAAATTAACAGTTTTAATTTAAGAAATTAATTTTTGAAAAATTTTCCATAAACCAGTTTGACACTATTTTTTGGTTCATAAATATTTGCTTTAAATTCTTTGACTTTAGCGCCCTAAAACTTTATAAATTATATGATCTACTTAAAAGTATCTGAAGTACTTCTCTCATAAAATTGTTTAATAAAATTTCGGTTCAAATTTTATTAATAGATAATAAAAATAATTTAAAATTTATAAAATTTTTATTTTCTAAGAATTAATTAACTTTTTTTACCTAAAATTTCATTTAGTTTCACCAATTTGGAAGTAATTATAAGGAACTTGCAAAAAAGTTCAAAATATGCACTTGGTTCCATTTTTGAAGTAGTGAAAATGTTGTTTTTTTTTGGAGGCACTTGATTGTTTTTTACTTTTTTTGCTGTGGTATTTTCTTAAAAAGTAATAATGTATTAATCAATACATCCCAGGAAAAAATTTAGAACATGTTCTAAAATCATTAGTTCTAGAACTGGTGTAATCAGAATCACTTCAGATTCTTTAATAACATCCTCAGAACTAGTCGTATCACAACGAATTCTGACACTAATAGTCTAGAATATATTTGTGGTTCTAAATTAGTTTTAAATAATGTTTTAGAGAACTAGTTCTTAAGAAGTAATTCTGTATGACTTCTATATCACTTCAGAGAATAAATTAATGGTTTTCGAATGTGTTCCTTGAACTGTTTAAAAAGAACTTGTACACAAATTTCATTAGAATAAACAATTAAAATACTTGTTTTGAACTAGTTCTAGAATCGTTCCACAGAATGAGTGTTGGCTAGCTAACACTTCCTAAGAATTATTTCTGGAGGTAACAATTTAAAACAGATATCATTAGTCTTAACGCCAAAGTAGAACAAGTACAGGCTAATTTTACAGGTTCTGGAACTAGTTGTAGAACTAATACAATTTTTCTTGGGATATTTTAAAATTTTTTACAATATTTTTATAACAAAAAATTACTCAAACAAATTCAATGCAAGTATTACGTAGAAAACTCTAAAATCCAATTTATATTACCAATAATACATTCAATTATTTTATTAATTGAAACTGATCCATTAAAAAATTGCATATTCAATTATTCAAATTATCAGTTTTTATTAAAAATAAAGCAATTTATGGATCATCGATTCATTTTATAATTTTATCAATTATTAAAAATAATATAAATATTATCATTACTACTATTATTATTATTATTATTATTATTATTATTATTATTATTATTATTATTATCATTATATATATAAATATTATTTTTATTAATTGATACAATCAGAAAATTAATTGAAAGACTAAAAACCTTTTAGGTTTTAGATCAATATATTAATATTCATCAATTGAATAATTGATACAACTAAGAAAGTTATAGGAATAGTTTTTATCTTTGATAAATCATTTAAATGCAAATTTTGCAATTGTTCCCACTGTACAATCTTGAAAGAATTGGAACATTAAAAATATAATTAAAAAAACTGACTCTGTTTCCAGAAAAAAACTAAATTTTTTTGTTGATCTTACACGTGCTTCCATTTTAATTATAAAATTTGAAATTGTGCAACCAAATGAATGTTAAGATCGTTCTGTAAAAATCAAATCATTTACAATGAATGACAGCATCAAATAAACCTGTGCTTTCGTACTATGGATGGGTCTAAAAAAAATTTAAAATTCATTCATCATGTTTTGTTTGGGTCTGCACGTGTTTTTTTTTAAATAAAAAATAAATTTGTACGGGTTATTGGACTTAAAATAACTTTTTTTTTTAAGGTGTTGAGACAAATGTTAAAAAAATGTCTACAAAATTGCTTTTTAAAACAATGATCAACTGGTTTTAAATTTAAATAAATGTCCTTAAATTTTTTAAAATAGACTATTTTTTACAAAAAGAAGCTATCGAAATTAATGAAAAAAATATATATTAACCCTAAGACTTGAGTGACATTCTTTACACACACAGTGATAACAAAACACTTCTTTTTGTTAGGAAAAACACAATGATCGTTTTAATCATTTTTCTTGTTTGTATGTCGTTTAACCGCTTCGTGTGTTTATTTCTTTTTTTTTAAAAACTGTATTTCTCTAGTTTTACAAACGATCGTCCGTATCCATAAGATACGAGTGCTAATAAATAAAAGTGCCGTAAAATAATAAAAATATATACAAATACATATGGCAACTGAAGCTGAGCTTTATATAAAAACCGAACATCTACAATAAACAGAAGCATTTATTCGCAAATTGTCAATACGATCGAATCGTTGTTATAAAAGAAATTGTTAAAATTCATTATGAACACACAATTTATTAATTAATTAATTAATTTATTTATTTTCAAATGTGCAAGAATCTAACAACAAATGATTAGTGTAAAAAGAAGAATTTAAATAGAAAAAAATATATATATTTAACAAATTTTTAAAGAAAAGGATTTAAAAAATAAAATAAACAATTAATTTTAGTAGTGGTTTGTGTGTTTTTTTGCTATAACTTTATTAAAATAAAAATGTCCTTTTGTTTTTAACAAAGGATAATTTTTTTCCAACATATAAACAATAATAAAACAAATTCATTTAATAGATTTTGTTTAAACTTTAATATATAAATTTCACGTTAATGAAATACCGGAATAATCGCGGCACAATACTGCAAATACAATTCAGAACATTTTTGGTGAAAAAACAATACTGGCACAGAAAAAGGTGTTTTCAAGACGGTAAGTTATGGATATTTTTAAGTTAATTAAAAATGTATATATAAGAGAAAGTGTATTTTTCGTGGTAATTTATTTAAAAAGGATAAGAAACACTTAAGTGATTTTTATTGAAATAAAAGTTTAGTTTATTTATATCTGTGGTACATTCTAAATAAAGCTGAGAGAAATTTTTTCGAAAAAAAAAAAAAATTAAAAATATTAAAGCTAATAGGTTGTTTGCTTTTTCAAAGTGAATTTAAAAATGTAACCGAAATATCCACTGATTTTGCAATTTTAAAATGTTTTACTTGTATTTCAAACAGATTTATCTGAATTTCAGTCTAGATATACGCAATAAATAAATTAATATAAAACTAATATAAAACTAATAAATAATTATATAAATAAATAAATTAATTAATTATTTAAAAATAAAGTTTTATAAATATAAACAATAAATTACTACAATAAAATGAGATATTCTTAGAGAATTGCAATTAGAAAATTCTGGTAAAAAGTTAGAAATAATTTTTTGTTAAATGGAATCAGTTTTCCAAAACATTTGTTTTAAACTATACAAACAACTGTAAAATCTGTAAAACAAACAGTTCTTTACAATTATTTAACAAAGATCCCTCTGGAAATGTTTGGATTATATCTCTATTAGATATAGAGAGTTATCTGAGATGATAACCCTTGAAGCTAGTGATTTATTTCACTAACTTAATAATAATTAATTATTATTAAGTTATTTACGACCGATCTATTAACGATTATATTTCGTAGTTTATCTTCGGTAACAAATGACAATATTAGTCATTTTGAATTTTTTATGGTAAAATTATTTTACTTTTTTCTTCATGTGTTTTTTTATCTACAAAAGGATATACTCTAGATCAGGGGTTCTCACAAGCAACAGTTTCAACTCCCCCTTTAAACATTACAACACACACACGACCCACCATTTTTACTGATAAACTTCTTTAAAATTCACCCATTTTCTTGTGCCAAAAAACTTCAAATCTATGTCCGGGAAAAACTTGTATTAAAAAATTACGTTTTTCTTTTATTTAATTTTTTTAGAAGAGAAAGACATTACAACATGATCCATCACTATTAAAGATAAACTTCTTTTAAATTCAGGATATTGAAGAAACATCTACGTTTTGTGCCAATATACCTAAAATCATTCTAAGGGGAAAAGTTGTTAAAAAAATTACTTTTTATTTAAAAGATTTTAGAAGTGAAAGAATTTCAAAACCTTTTTATAAAATAGCTTCAAAAAAGTGAATTACTAAAAATGTTTATCAGATAGATATATTTATAGAAAATAAATTAAAAATGATCTACTGTTTGAAAACAATATTACGTATTAAAATAATAAAAAGGATCTAAAACACAAAAATTTATGTTGGGTGGCTCTCCATTTGGAACTAAGAATATGTCATAATTATAAAATTAACGGATTAAAAGTGTAATATTTTCATCAAAGAGTTATTATCGGCAATTGATTTATATATCTTATTCTAAAACGATTTTAGAATTACAAACCTTATTTCAAGATCGGCTTAAATAATAAGCTATCTTAATAAAAAGTTGCTCTTTGCATAAATGTAGTGCAAATGGAAATCATATTAACAAATATAGTAGGGATCGCACAAAAACACTCGTGAAACATTTATAGTTCTAAATATGAAAGTATAAAATTATCAGAATTTTTAAAAAAATTATAGTTTTATATACAAAATTTGACTTAAAATTCTAAATATGTCAAACTAATTCTTACAGCAACAAAATACATGTAGTTACATATATTTTGTTTTTGCCTTTTAAATCAAATGAGTAAATTTTTGGAATATCTAGTATGAGATGTCTCTCACTTCTAGTTCTATTCTATGGTTTTAGGCTTCACTTGGTTTTTGATTGAAATACAATAAACAGAAAAAATGATTACCGTATTTTTTACAATTAAATCATTTGTTTGATTTTGCATCAAAATTTAATAAATATGTTCAAGAAAAAATAAAATAAAAAATAAATTTTGTTATGATTTTTTTCCTATACACATTTTTAATTCATTCAATCATCTACTTGATTGATTTAATTAATTTATTAATTGGGAATTTTTATCTGTTTTGTATTTTTTATAGTTTTTAGTAATTGATATAATCATTTTGGTGACAGGTGCAAATTTGAGTAAGTTTTTAATTAAATGAATTAATTTCATACATATTTGGTGACTTCTTTCTGTGTATTAAGCATTATTTTCCCAGAAAAAAATCGAAGCAAAAAAGGGAGTTTAAAACAAATTTTTAGTTTTACATCCCTGGCAATATTGGCCTATAAAGGGTTAACATACACGTGAAGTTTTCTTTAAAAAATATAATAACTTTTAAGGTGATTGCACTTTAAGATCTTTTTTTTGTTAAAGTAATTCATTATTGAAATCAGCGGAAAAAATTAAACATCTGGTTTATAATTAATTTCAATAAACTTTTAAATAAAGTTGGTTCTTACATGCCTGAATGTAACAAAAACTTGTCAAATTGGTAGTATTTAATAATATTAAAATCTGTCATATAAGCCAAAGCAATTGTATCATAGGGTAACAATATCAAATAAAAAATCATTAACAGATGAGCCATTGCAGCAGAACTGCATTTATGATAAGCAGTTTCGCAACTTTTTATTATTGAGTTTAACAAATTCCAAAGTTGACAATTTCATTTCAATTATAAAAAGAGAAAAAAATTAATATAGAACTTGTTAGGGTACTAGTACAGAAAGGTAGTTTGTTTAAGAAATTTACAAATTAATTTAGTTTTTAGAACAATCACATAATAAAGTAATTTCACTATTTTATGGATTCTTCACTAATTATAATGATATCTTGATAATTTTAACATTTATGTAAATCCCCTTTTAGATGGTTTTAAACAAGTAGAACACTCTGAAATATTAAAAAAAAATATTATAATTATTATAATTGTTATTATTTCAGTTTATGAATCTTTAATTGTGTTTATTATCTGGCTTGTTTCAAATAAAAGTTAACATTCACCAGGCAATTGCCCCTTTAAGATAAAACGATTTATTATCATTATGAAATTTAAACATTTGTTTAGTGGAATTGCTATTCTACACAAATATTTTATGGTGTCAAATATTCAGATACAAATTTATTGTGTTTGACTTTCATAAACACTTGTCGTAAAAGGTTTCATATATTCAGTCACTCATATGTTTCTTAAGTTAAGTTCAGACTAGACTTATATTTGACATAAAATATTTAAAAAAATACTTTCACAATTGTATTGCAATTTAATGGAGAGTTGATATTTAATTCACATTATTCGCAATTATTTGGAATTTTTTGTAGAATATTTAGATAGTAACTAAAAAAATAATGTATATTAATAAAACTTACTTTAAAAACTAATATGTTTTTAAATTTTTTTTAAATAATATATTCAGATTAGACTAATATTTGACACAAAATATTTAAACGTGGTTTTGCAATTGTATTGCAACTTAATCAAGAGTTGATTTATAGATCACTTTACTCGCTTTTATTTGGCGTTTTTGTAGAATATTAAAATAGTAAATTAATATTTATGTATGTATATTAATAAAACCTACTTTAAAAATGAATATGTTTTTTACTATTTTAAGTTATACAAGTTAAACTCTGATTTCTTAGTACGTCACTTACGTTGATCTTACACTTGCCAAATAGACGACAAAATGTTAATAAGATAAAAATTTGTCTAATGTAAACTGAATTTGTCAGTATGTCGGGGTTCACACACAGAAACTTTTCTTGCCGAGACAGGTAAATAGAATGTAAACTTTTAGTATTATCTTCTCCTCTCTCCCCCCTATAAACTTAGAATTGCTGCAAGAAAAATAGCTGTGTGTTATGTGTTATGTCGAGTCTACACTTGACATTTTTTTTTGGTAAGACAAATGTAAAATTGTTATCAGGATAAATATTTGTCTCATGTAGATTGAAATTGTCATTATTATTGCAGCGTTAAAACAAATTGTTAGCCCTCGAGCACTTAAAAAAGTTCCTTGTTGACGTTGCTTGGTAATATATAAAGAATTATCTGCAATTCAAAAAATAAATATAAAAAAAAATTTGTTTGCTCAGTAAAAATATTAGAAGTTTACATTACCCAAATCAATTTTTGGAAAAATCGTCAAATATTAGCCCAATGTGAACTTACGTTTAGTATTTTTTAAAGAATTTCTACCGTGATATATATAAAAAATTATAAAAGAATATCTTTTTAACTGAACTTATAATTGTATACTTTTTTAATTTGGGAAATTCAATTTATTTTTTTTTTAATTTTATTTTTTTATCTGCATTATTCATAATAAAATTTTCAAATTTATTAACGCTTTATAGACAAATTTTCTATACAAATTTGATTAATAAATTGTTTATAAATTTTAAAAATTGATTATGAAGAAGGCAGTATGTATTTAAACATTAACTAAAATTAGTTAGCAACTTTTGCTTTTAAATTTTATACAATTTTTTTCTATAAAAACCGTTAGTTAGCATCACGATATTAAAACTATTTATTTTTTTATTTTTTTGTTAATAACATATTAACTTGTACTAATTATATTGTAATAAGATAATCATTATTTTTAAATACATACATGTTATTTATTTATTTTTTATGACATTTAAAAAAAATTATTTATTTATATAAAATTAATAATTTTGTTTTCTTTTTTTAAGTAAATTATTTGTCTACTTAATTAATTATTTTGTTAAATTTCACACATTACTACAATTAAGGCATTAAGTTTATCTATTAAGATTTAAATAATAATTAATGCTAATTTTTAATTAAATATTTAAAAAAGATCAATAATTAAGATGTTTCCGTAGAATATTAAAATCACATATTTACCACAAATGTTAGTGATTTAAAAAAAAAATGTGTTAATTAGCAAAAATATTTGCTAATAAATAGTGTGTAATGGAAGTAATGTTTTTGTATAAGAAATTGATGTAAATATTTTTATAACTCTGCAAAAAATAATTAAAAAATCTTTTAGAAATCACTTGAAGATTAAAAACTTTAACAACTGTGTTAATTACATATAACTCCACCTATAAAAAATCAGTTTAAAATGCATAAAAAGTATTGAAATAAAAATTGGCCATATAACCAAAACTTATTTATCATTAATACATATTTATTATATATCCTTTGCTATATATGAATTTTTAAATTTAATATATTATTTGTTTTGTTATAAACAAAGTAAATAAATTAATTAATTCTAACTTTTTATAATAATTGTGAACTAATTGTTTTTAAATTTTTAATTAAATATTATACATATTTAATCTTATTTCTTTAATCATTTGCAATTAAACTTAATCGGTGTTTATTTATTTACTGTCATCTAATTTTTATTTGTTGCTAAAAATAAGAAAAAAAAAAATTTTTTTTTGGTATTATTTAAGATAAATTTGATTAACAAAAGTTTGCTAAAAAAAATATGCTAATTTATTGTTAAAATAGACAGGGTTATAATTTTGGCAATATTTAAAGCTAATAAATGAACGTGTGTTATAAATAGAGTGGAATTGATTAGGATTAATTTATTTAAAATTTTATTTAGACACGAACTTTGTGAGACTGTCTAAAAATTATCATTTAAGGCCAGACAATGGTTTTAATAAACATAATTTGTTTGTTGTGATAGATAAATTTCAGGTTTTGCAAAAGCATCAAAAACAATTAAAATACTTTAAATAGAGAAAAATTTAAAGAAAATGAAAAAAGATTACAGGAAACATTATTTCAATTTTATTTTATTATACCAAAAGGATAATAAGTTCTTCTACCGATCGTTAAAAAAGATTCAGCCAAATTTTATAGTTATTAGATACGTAACCCTGAGTCAAAACGTTACTAAAATTCGTTAGATTTATTATACGCTACACCACCAAAGGTGGTTGGGGTATTATGTGTTTGTGCAAATATTGTCCATGTAAAGCTTGTGCGCAAAGTACAGGTCGCAATTTTAGAGATAATTTGATGATGTTACATATGATTTTTTTGGCACAAGGACGAAGCCTTATGTATATTACTGCCTGACTATAAAAAAGTCGTTATATGCACGAAACTAGAGACTATATGTAGTAAAACTAAGAACTCAGCTTTTCTCCAGGTTATAGGGATGCCAATTTTACCACCATTGTGCTGACTGAGTTCCCACATATTCTCAAGCTCTTCCATTTAATCGTTTTTGACAGAGTTTAGAGTAAAAAATACACTGAAACAAATTATGGCTATGAATTGCTTGGTAATAAATTTCATCAATATTAATGTTTTAAAACAGAGTTAGAAAATTAGTGTCTTATTCATAAAAATAATTTCAAATTTATAAAAGGTTTATACAAATTTTCCATACAAATTTGATTAATAAAGTCTATAAATTTTAAAATTTTATTATGAATAAGGCAGTTAGTAATTATATTTCAAAGGCAATATTTGATTCAATAAAATAATTATTTAGAGCAAAAGTAATACAAAATAAAATTTAAAAAATAAAACAATTATTACCATTAAATTTTGACAACATTCCTCGATGTAAACCAAAAAAAAAAAAATTTGATTCATTATGAAACAATTTTATCTATGAGTTTCCCATATATGCTGATATAAACAAAAAAATATCAACGTTTTGTTAATAGTTATGATAGAAAAATCCGTAGTGTAAACCCAACGTAACGCAAATATATTTTTGATCATAATTTTCGAAAAATTAAATGTGTATTTTCTAAAATATTTACGAATATATTATTAACCCAATACGGGGGTCAAATGATAATTAAGAATACCTGGAATATATTAATATTTTTATTTAAATGTTCATGTACAAAAATTTAAGAAAATGTCTTTTGGAAAATTGAATCCTGTACTATTAAATTTTTTTAGTTTATTACGGCATTAGGTTCTAAACATTTTGTTTTGCTATTTTTTAATAAAATTTTTTTCATGTGTGAAAGTTTTTTTTGGAAATTTTCACAGTGTAATAAAAAAAACGGTTCGTCATATATAAGTGGGGAATATATATATTGTACTATTTTAAGACAATTTCTTTAAATATTTCTTTGCAATAGTTTCGAATATTTTTTTGCAAAATTTCAAATATAATTTTTCGTAGTCGGGGTTCACACAAAGCAATTTTTCTTGCCGCAATTCTGACTTTGTAGGCGAGAGAGGTAAAGAGAATGTACAAGTTTAGTATTCTCTTCTCCTCTCTCTCCTATAAACTGAGAATTGCGGCAAGAAAAATTGCCGTGTGTGAACCCGGGCATAGTTGAAATTTTTACCCTTAAAGACTTTTCATATTAAAAAAAATTAAAAATTTCAAAACGAACCTTTTCTTAATATTTCGAGAAATGTTATATTAAAATGAAATAAAATTTTAGATAAGAAAATCAGTAACTTTTTACGTTACCCTAATATACATTCCAAATTAGTGGAAATTAGTCCTAGAATCATTTTATTGTAACAAGAAATTTCTACTTTATACTACTTTTAATCTAATAAATTAATATGCAGTTAAAATGTTTCCCTTTTACATTGGTTTCTTATTGAATAACAAACACAAACACAATTTTTAATTAAAAAAAAAAAAAACATATTCTCATACAACACACAATCAAAAACAATATAAAACTCAATCAATGTAAATTATTATTTAACAAACTGGCGTCTGAAGAAAAAAAATATTGATGACAATCACACAGTCAGTCACACAACTGTTTGTAATTTATTTTTTGAAAATTGCATATTGGGAAAGCAAGAAGGCAATTTATTTATAATAATAATATTTATTTCCATTTTTTTAACAAAAAATAAACAATAAAATTTTAAAATTAATTATTATAAATTCATCATACTACATTTCTTTGCTTGTAATGTAGTATAAATTGTAAAATAAGTTAATTTTAAAACCACAAAATTTAAATATTAATCTGTAAACTCGGTAGCAATATCATAATTAAGAATTAAAATATTAAATAAATACCGTTTATTGTTATTAAATTAACTTCCGTTTTTTTTTTAAGTATATAATTAAGAAATCATATCTTCCTATTTATTTTCCTAGTTAAATACTTCATATATTTACAATAAAAACGACTGGCAACAGGCGACCATCTAAGAAAATTTCTTTATCGTACATACTTTTGTTTAAAAGTTATCAGCAGAAAAGTATTTAACTTTTTTGTTTATTAACGATTTTGCACATTTTCAATACCAAAAAAAACGTCTCGACCTATCCTGCTTTCAATAGATAGACAAACGGGNNTGTTTTTCACACGGGATGACAATATTAATAATTTTTGATGGTGTGTATAAAAATATTACTACTTTTTTGGAAAAAATGGGTATTTTTTAAAATTAAACTTCAGACTAATATATCCTTTCATCGGATCCATATAATTATATGATTCTTACAGCAATTTTATTAATGATTTTGTACCAGAAAACTTCTTGACCTATCCTGCTTTCAATAGATAGACAAACGGGTGGACATAGCTAGATCGAATCAGAATCTTACCAGCACCCAGAAGTATATATTTTTTATGGGGTCTTAAATGATTTGTTTTTCACACGGGATGACAATATTAATAATTTTTGATGGTGTGTATAAAAATATTACAACTTTTTTGGAAAAATGGGTATTTTTTAAAATTAAACTTCAGACTAATATATCCTTTCATCGGATCTATATAATGATATGATTCTTACAGCAATTTTATTTAAAATTACATCAGGAATGTGGTGAATATTTTAAAACAATTTTAAGACCCAAATTAAGCCCGACAAGTACAAAAACTATAAAAAGAGGGAAACATTTGAAGTGCAATGAGGATTGATTTCAATTTTAACAATTGGGATTCTTTAGATCTCCAAAATGTGATTATTACTAACCTGAAAGCTCCTACTTTACTTTTCGATAGGATCAAAGCAAATGGTAGCCTTATAAAAAAATAATAATTGATACATCAGCTATTTTTTTGCATTA
This sequence comes from Phormia regina, assembly GCA_001735545.1. Classification (NCBI taxonomy): domain Eukaryota; kingdom Metazoa; phylum Arthropoda; class Insecta; order Diptera; family Calliphoridae; genus Phormia; species Phormia regina. The sequence continues at coordinate 15,343 of MINK01173155.1, forward strand.
ATTATATTGCATCAAAACTCTTAAAATTGTGAAGGAATACTCTTTTCATGAACCTCAATCAAAATGAAAATAGGACGAATAGGGCCAGGACGAATAGTACCCCCAATACAACGAAAATATTAAATACCGTATATCTTAAAAAACCAATACAGAAACAGTTTAAATATTTTTTTTGAAATAACTTTCCTACCAACCTCCATTTTTAAGATGAAAATGGATCGGGTTAGACCAGGGGAAATTATGATGATTATTATGGTGGGAACATTACTTTCTTATCACATTGCAATCATGATTTAAAAGTACGTGGATAGGGTCTGGGAAAGGGTTAGTCCCTATACAAACAAATATTAATTTTATCATATCAAAATTAGTCATTTAGTAAAATATTTAAAAACATTTCTCGAAAATAATTTTCATATACAATTTTAATAGAAGATAGTTCGAAGGGAGTATAAACTAAATAACTATAGCATCAAAAGTGCTAGCGAAGCGCACCGGGACCCGCTAAATTATAATAAAAATCAATCAAAAAAGAAAAAGTTTGTATATTCATTAGGAAAGTGAAATTAATTAAATGTTGTTTATAAATTATAAAAAAATTCCATAAGAATTATATATATTTTCTATTTAAAGTGTTTGGAGATTTTAAGTAAGTGACACAGTTTTATTCAGTCCTTGAGCTAAAAACAAAATGTTTGACATTTTTTAATTAAATTTGTAACAATTCTTAATTTTTCTTTTAACAATTAAATTATCTTGATTTTAAATTAAACAATTTATGATTAAAAAAAAATAACATTCTAGCGTGATGGTAACAATCGATTTGTAATGTTTATTTTTCACTTAAAAATCTGTAATAATTGTTTTCTATACTTAAGATTTTCGTGATCTTAAAAAAAACACAAAAAATCGAAGGTAATTTTTTAGTTAGTGAACTTTAATGATCTTGAGCTTAAAGTGCCATCACGCGATTACCATTACCACTGATTAGAAATTATTAAAAAATTCTTGTAGCTTTTAAAACGCAACTGGTCGCATGTCGCTCAAATTGTGTGAATATAACTAAGACCTACATTTTTATGCAAATTTACAAGCACTAGTTAAAGTAGTTGTGTTAATAGAACACTAGATACATTTAATAAATTAAAAGGCGTTATACAAATTTAACTAAACGTGAAGTGTAAAATTAATCAACCCACATTTATTAAGTCAGTAATTTTAGTAACTAACAACCAGTGTATGTTAAATAATATCGATATGATATGATTCCTTTATAAACTTAATCATCATCATCATTATTTTCATCATTATGACATATTAATATTAGTGTTTGAAATGCTGCAGTTGTTAAAGTAATTGACGTTATTTTTATTTGTTTAAAAATATTCAGCTCAAATCTTATTGTTATATGAACATATATACATACATACATAGTAGGTATCCACAAGTACGCGATCTTTTGTTGTATTTGAAAATTATTTAAATGTGTGTATTTCTTTTATTTTTTTTATCTTTATTACTTATGCGAGAATTTTTGTTGGTATATGTACGTCTTGATGTATAATGATGATGATGATGATGATGTCTGTAGTACTATAAACGCCTTGGTGTGTATCTTTCCGCTTTCATACTGGCTCGTGCCAGTATGTCTGGCATATTCTGCTATAAACCAGATAAATTTGCTTTCTTGTAAATTTGTTATTGTTTTATTTAGCGTTTTTATTTCTTTTCAATGGATTCAATGGTTAGGAGTACAAAAAAGAAGTGGCATACATTAATATATGTATTCAAATATCTGTCTGAATGCATTCAAATACTGACTAATACTAGAGTTAAGTTTTAACGTATTACCCATAAAAAAATGTTTATATGTAACAGGTTTATTTTGCAAATAACAAGAAAATTTTTCAAGTCAAAGTCTTGGCAAAAATGTTTATTTGTATTATACATTTAGTTGGAAGTAATTAAATATGCATAAATTTAGCACAAAATATGTTCTTTTGAAATGATTATTAAGTATAAATATGTGATGATGTTTAGAGAAATCTATAAGAATGAATTAGATCTATCTGGTTCATACTTGATTGAATCGAATATTTTTGTTTTTAACAAAATAAGTTTGTTATTAAAAAAAATAGGAAACGTTATTTGTTATGAATAATATCATCATTATTTATTATTATTAAATTTTCTAAATTTTGAACTTTCATAAGATCTGGTACATGTCTATATAACAACAACAGTTTCAGAATTCCGTATTTTATTTTAAAGCTAATTTGAATAAGTTAAACCTCGACTAGTTGTGATCTAATAAATATATCGGAGATTATAATGAATACTATGTGGTCATTTAATAAAATGTAGATACTTTAGAATACTTGGAGGATCCCGTATTAACTATTGTATTAAATGATTAACTTTATCAATCATAAATGAAAGAATTTATTTATCTAAACTGGCGTATGAATTCTGTGTCATTTTCTGATCATTAATTTATAACTTGTTTTAAATGATATATATATTCATAAAACAACATTATAATAATTTAAAATACAATAAATATAAGAAAAAGCTTTTGTAAAGTTATTTCAACTTAATACTTAAGAATTTAGAATATGTAATGTGATGAAGTTACGTATTCTAATTCTTCAAAAGTGTAATTTAAATGAAAAATCTTTATGATTAGCGCTAAAAGGCACAGTGGATGCTGACAAAGATCGTAGCGGATCAGAAAATGCATTCCATCCTGCTAGTGTCTAAAAATTTTTTTTCTGTATTCTATAAGAATTATAAACTTGAGCCTGAATAAAATTTAAAAAAAATGATTAATATATAACTTTAATAATAAATGAACAAAATTTTGTACAAGTAATATATTTACAAATAATTTGTGTAACTCTTGCATTATATAATAAATTTATTATATTAATGTATGCCATTTAGAGTAATAGGGGTCTGAAAATATAAGCTATTTACCTTAAAGAATTAGTGAAATTTTTTAAAATTAATTTAAACTATTATACTTAATAGAGCACTATTTTAGGTTAAATTTTAGTAAAGCAGTCGGGTGGATAATAAATTATGAAATATTATCTCCGTTAGCACTACACATTTTTTTTTCATTTTAATCGATTAATTGGATACTGAGATATTAACAAGAACATTCAGACAAGCAATCATTTTTAATGGCGATAAGTTTTTATTATTATTAGTTTTTGAAGTAAATTTCATAAAAAAAAACTTATTTATGTATGTGTGGATAGTTGGAATTCACACACAGTATTTTTTTGCCGCAATTTTGAGTTCATGGTAAAGAGAAGAAGGAAATATGTACATATACCTTACCTCTGTCGCAAGAAAAATTGCTGCGTGTGAACTTCGTCATACCAAGTAATTATTGTTAATAACTCAGTTATCAATTGAGCAATCATGTTATAAATTATAGACCTATTACGGTTATAATAAATTTATACGTACTATAAATCAGGTGAATATTTATTTGTGTATCAGCCATGTCTAAAAAGCTGAATGGATTTTCACAAAATTGGTCGGTACAAATCAAATATTCATTGTGGAGCATATAGGAAACAGGAAACATGACAGATAAGTTCAGGGAGTGAGGTAGGCCCTATGTAACTAAACTATTAATGTTCGTTTATGTAAGGAAGAATAAGAGTTAAAGTCTTAAAAAGTTGTAAAAATAATTTTTATATTAAATTTCGAAAAAGATTGATATAATACATTCCAAAAGCAGTTAGATCATTTTTCGACTTCGAAAGCCTAAAAATATGCTTCATTTATTAGAAGTGAGAGATGCACAATTGAATTGCACGTACATTTATCATTTTTTACCATAGTATAATTAGAAAGTATACTCGTAAGAACAGCTGTTTTACAATTTTTTCATCGACATAGCTCGCGGTGCTGTCAAATTGTTTTTGTATTCCTATGTAAAATTTTTTCGTGAGTATTTTACTCTTCCTCTCCTTTATGCTCTCATTTTCTGTTCATATCATTTTGACATTGTGAGGAGTAGTTTTACACTAACAAAATACATGGAATTGTTGTTTTTGTAGATGTGCGAGTACTTTATAATTATACTATGAGTCTTCCTCTCCTTTACGTACCGTCTATACTAGCCTTTTTCTTGTTCGCACATGAACAAAACGTCGGCAGAGAAATACACACAATTTTATTCCAATTTGTTTTGAGTGGGCAGAACATTTGTCAAACAAATCATAATTTCTTGTTTGCCGACAGTGTCACTTCGATACTTTTGCATACAGCGCCTCTTCCATGCAAAATGACGTTTGATGGCAGACAAGAACAAAACATGAACATGTTGCGTCCACACTATCCAAATGCATGTGCGCACAAAATTTTTTTCATTGCTCGAACATAAAAAAAAGCGTGTGTGGACGGCGCGTTATTCTCTTATTTTCTGTCCATAGCAATTTGACATTGTGAGCGGTAGTTTTACACTAACAAAATACAAGTAATTGTTGTTTTTGTAGAAGTGCGAGTACTTTGTAATTATACTATCGTTAAAACATAGTTTTTGACAGAATTTCGTATTTTTATTATTCTAAATTTATTAATTAATTTTTGTGAAAATTTAGTGATAGAATGCACTCGCAAAAACATGAATACTCAAAAACGTGAACGACTCTGAAACGTGAACAAATTTTCTTTCATTTTCTTTTCTACACTATTTTATTTTTTAAATTGGGAAATCCCCGAATAAGAAAAAAGCATATAATACCTGTTTTTGGTCATTGAAACAAAAAAGTTTTATATGTATGTTTACCAAACGAAAACGTGAGCATCCTTAATAAAAAATTAAATCACTTTTCCACGAAATAAAAATTAAAAAATTTCGGTGAAATTTAGTATTTGCAATTTTTTGTCGAATTTTTTGTGATACATCGAATTTTTAGTTAAATAAAAAATTTTGATGCAATAAAAATTTTTTGATAAAACAAAAAATTTGGTGAAATAAAGAAAAATTAGGTGAAATTTAGAATATTTAATAATATTTATTATTTGTTGATATTTTAAGTATTTGACGATATTATTAATTTTTAGTGAAATTTTGAATTTTTTAAATGAATTTTGATTTTTCTAATGAAATTTTGAATTTTTTTGTAAAGAAATTCCGATTTTGTTTAATCAAACATCCTTTGTAAAAATTAAATCAAATCAATTTTTAGTAAATTTTTAGTAAAATAAAAAAAAAAAAAAATTGATGCAATAAAAAAGAAAAAAATGGTGATATAAAAAATTGTTGATGAAATTTAAAATATTTTGTGATATTTTAAATTTTTTGATATTTAAATATTAATTTTTAGCGAAATTTGAATTTATATATGAAATTTTGATTTTTTTTTAATGAAATTTTGAATATTTTCAATGAAATTTTGATGCAATAAAAAATGTTGGTAAAACCAAAAAATGGTAAAATTTTTATGAAATAAAAAAATTTTTGGTGAAATTTAAAATATTCAGTGACATTTTAAATTTTATGACATTTTAAATATTAGACGATATTATTAATTTTTAGTGAAATTTTGAATTTTTCTAATGAAATTTTGATTTTTTTTAATAAAATTGTTAATTTTTCAATGAAATATATCCATTTTTTTTTTAAATTATTTTTTTTAAAAAATTTAATATTTCACTAAAAGTTAGAAATGGTCAGTAACATTAGTAACTTTTAATAATTTATAATATTAAAAATACTTGGCAAAATAAAACATAATTTCACTAAAAGTTGCAATTAATAGTGAAATTGTGTTTTTGACGAAAATTTTTTGGCAAATTTTCAATTTTAACTTTATATTATAAGTTTTAAGTGAAATATTGAATTTTTGCTGATATAATACGTATTTAGCAAGAGTATTAATATTAAGTGAAATTAAAATTATTTTAGTGAAATCTTTCATTATTAGTGAAATTTTTAATTTTAATGAAGTTTTGTATTTGTAATAAAATTTTAAATTTTTAGTGAAATTTTTAATTTTCGACTTTAGAATTTTTGGTGAAATATCGATTTTTTGCGAATATTTGTAAATTTTTAAATTCGTAGTTAAGTTTCGTAAGTTTTTTAAGTTTTTTGGAAAATTCAAAGTAAATATTTAGCTATTACTAAGTGAAATTTAATTTCTTTTTTTTTTTTGTGAAATTTTTAATTTTCAGTGAAATTTTTCATTTTCAGAGAAATTTTGTATTTTTGGTGAATTATTGAATTTTTAACGAAATGTCGATTTTTTTGATAAAATTACAAATTTTTAGTGAAATTTCAAATATTTTAATTTTAATTGAAATTTATAGTGAATTTTTGGAATTTTAACAATTAATTTTTGTGAATTTTCTTTAATTAACTTTTTTTATTAAAATCATCTTTAATTTTTTTTTTTAGTAAAATTTAAAATTTTTAGTCAAATTTTATATTTTTAGTTTTTGGCGAATTTTTGGTGAAATATCGATTATTTTAAGATTTTTGACGAAATTTTAAGTTTTTAGTGAAATTTCGAATTTTTACTGATATAATAAGTGTTTATCAAAATTTTAATTTTTTAGTGAAATTTTTAATTTTTAGCGGAATTTTTAAGTTTTAGTAAAATTTTAAATTTTTGAAGAAGGTTTTTGTAAAATGTAAAGGTGAAATATAGTTTCAATTCTTGAGTAAAATTATTAATAAAAGTGAATTTTTTTTTCAATGAAATTTTTAATTTTCCATAAAATTTTAATTTTTTGTTAAAGTATGGATTTTTTGATGATATATCGAGTTTTTGGTTAAATTATAAATTTTTAGTAAAATTTCAAATATTTTATTAAATTTTCGTATTTTCAACAATTGATTTTTATGAATTTTCTTTTATTAACTAAAGTTATAGTACGTTATCTTGACTGAATTAGGTTTTTTTTTTTTCTGAAGAGTAATTATCACCTTTTTTTTTCGGTGTAGAATATAAGAGCGTGGAAGTAAAAATTATGCTCTTCATTATATATTTCATTATTAGAAATGTTAATCAAACTAGTAGAGCTCGTCAAGATGATCTTTAATTAGAATATTTTTTAATTAATAATAAGTTTCAATTGAGCTCTCCTTTGAATTAAATAATTTGCTTAAGAGAGTTAATCTCCGTGAGATCTAGAAACTTTAGATGAATTAAGAAATATTTCAAATAATTGCTATTATGGTTGCTTTGCTATGAAATATCTTTTAACAGTTCCTTTGTGTTAATGTTAATACTACGTTAATATTCTCAGTTAATCCTGTCTTGACATAAATCTTTAGAGAGTTACACTCTCTCTCTCTCTCTCTCTCTGAGATTTAAGTTCAGCAAGAAAATCTTTAGATGTATTAAAGAATATTTCAAATAATTGCTATTATGGTAGTTTTTTGTTAATATTTTTTAACAGTTCTTTTTTTTTGGTAATGTTAATATTCTCTATTAATCCTATGTTAACATAAATCATGAGAGTGTTACACTCTCTAAGATTATTTAAGTTCAGCAAGAAAATCTTCAGATGTATTAAAAAATATTTAAAATAATTGCTATTATGGGAGTTTCTTTTAAAATATCTTTTAACTGTTTTTTTTTCGTTAATGTTAATATTTTCAATTAATTCTGTGTTAACATAATTGCTATTTAGCATTTATTATATTTTAATACGGTTTTTTTATAAAACCAGCTTTTAAATTTTATTAAATTATTATATTTTTGGACATAAAAATTATTGGGATTATTCAACCCAAGGAACCCTCATTTCATCATTAAAAAAAAAACTTTCTCTTTAAATTGATTTTAACAATAAATGATTCATTTAAAATATTCACACAAATCATTCAAAGACATTTAATTAACAAACGATTATTTACTCAACTAAATAAACATAATTTGGAAAAAACTAAAAAGTATGTTTAACAAAACTTTAATTAATCAAAGATAAAAAAAAGAAAAATAAATAATAATTCATTATTCAAAGAAAATACACTTCAAAATGTAAATGTTTTATTAGCTGCACAAATAGTTTATTAAAAACTTTTCGAGATGAAAGGTAATTAGTTTAGTTTTATTAGAAATTAAAAGAATAAACTAAACTTCGTAAATAAATATTATTTCTATTTTGTTTTAGCGCTTCCGTTGGCTTTGCTAATGACAGTGGTTTATTATGCCTCTTCAACGGTATATGATCATTTATGCTTATCCAAAGATGGTGAATTTTTAAGGCATCCTTATGATTGTCATAAATTCATTAGATGTAGTCATCAAAAAGCTTATGAATTTCAATGTCCAGCTAATTTATTATGGCATCATGAGATTAAATCATGTGATTTTTCTTATCGCACTCGATGTCAAAATGATGAAATGCTAGCAACAACAACGACAACAACAACAAAAGCTAATGAGGAAATAGAAAAGAATGAGGTAACAGAAATGCCATATTCTGTAAATAATTGTCTGAAAATAAAACTTGTTAAATTAAGGAAAAACTGTGACAAAATTAAAAATAATAAAATTGCTAAAACTTTAACTAACATAAATGAAAATGTTAAAGTTTTACAGAATATAACGCAGGCTGTTAAAAATTCTACTCAAACTATGTTAATAACATTAAATGTTAATTCCACACAACATTCTATTCAAAATCAAACATCAACTACTTTTATTCCATATGTGAAACATATAACAGATTCTTTGAATTTAACAAGAAATATATCGAATTGTTTAAAATTAACAGAGAAGCAACAAGAGAATAATTCGAATAAATCTTCCAAAATTAGTAGAGAGAAAAAATTGAACAACAATTTAAAATTAAAAGAAATTTTGTTTAATAAAACTAAAATAAAAGAAAATGCTACTAATAACAGTATTGAGCACACAAATTCCTTTAATTCAACAGCAGTTCACACTGTTAAAATAACAGAGTTAGAAAAAGAAAATATAACAATGACTACAGAAGTTAATAAAGGAACTATGTTAAAAACAAAAGAAACAAATCACAAATTATTAGCAGCTCAATTTATGGGGAAAACATTAACAGAGGACATAATAACAGATATTCCTGAAGCTGTTAAAATAACAAAGAAAGGAATGAAAGAAAACATAATAAAAACTACTGAAGTTAATAATGGAATTATGTTCTCAGAGACAACAAATTCTATTAACAGAGAAATTCTATTAACAGAGAAGATATTAACAGAAAATATATTAACAGAGGAAATATTAATAGCAGATCAATTAACCGAGAAATCTTTAACAGATGAAAAAATAATAACAAATATTGCTAAAGCAACTACAACAACTAGCTTAAATAATTTTCTTAATTATAATGAAATATTTACTTCCAATAGTACTCCTCAAAACATAGACTCTCTCAAGCAGAATTCTAATAATTTAACAGAAAACTCAACTGAAACTTCAAGCAACATAATTCAAGAGCAAGAAAAAATCACAAATAGTTTAAATGAGATTTTGAAAAACTTTAAACCAATCGATAGCATAACAAAAGAAACTTTTAAAGAATCTAACAGTTTAACAGATACTTCGACTGTTAAAATGACAGAAGAAGAGCAGAATTTATTTAATTTTACTGACAGTTCTATTGTAAACAATAACAGCTCATTATTATCTAAAGAAATTCCCATAAAAACCATAGAAAAAGTTATCGAAAACTTACCTCAAGCTTTTGATGAAATAATTATTAATAAAACAACAGAAGAAGAGCATAATATTTTGAATTCATCAAAGAACTCTATTGAACATAATAACAGCACTATACGGGAGCAAGAAAATCCTATAAAAATTTTCGAGAAAGATTTAAATGACATATCAAAAACTTCGACTACAATTAAAGATGTATTCAATGACTCTTCTTTAACTTCTACTGTTAAAATAACAGAAAAAGAGCTCAATTTTCTTAATTCATCTACGAGTTCTATTGCAAAACTAGAGCAGAAAAATCCTATAAAAATATACAACAAGACTTTCGAAGATGTTTCACAAATTTTTGTAGCAATTTCAGAAGTTTCTAATAACTCAATTCGTTTAACAGAAGATTCTCCTAATACAATAAGAAAAGAAGAGAATAATTTATTAAATATAAATAAAAATTCCATAGAAACTCATAGCACTCCTATCATGGAAAAGGAAAATCCTATAAAAACTTCTAAAGAGACTTTCAATATTATTCCTGAAACTTTTGTAGAAACATCTAATAATTCAGATATAACCACTAATAGAATAACAGAGGAAGAGAATAATTTATTAGAAACAACTAAAAATTCAACAGAAATTCATAGCAGCCCAATTATGAAAGAAGAAAGTTCTAAAAATACGTCTACAGAGACTCTCAAAGAAATGGGTACTATTAAGGCAACGGAAGAAAATTTCAATGGTTCCATTGAAATTCCTAGCAGCCCTTTGTTGGTCAAAATAAATACTAAAAATAGTTCTCAGGAGGTCTTTAAAGATTTTTCTAAAGTCAACGGTACTGCTACAGAAAGTTCTGGTTATTCTCTTCATTTAACAGAAAATGTTGATGTTAAAATAACACAAGAAGAGAGCAATGCATTGAATACAACGGAAAGATCCCCTAAAATAAATAGCAATGAATTGTTTGTTGATACAAATATTGAAAAAAAATTTAAAGAAGATTTAAAACGTTATCCTGAAGTAGCAGTTATGGAAAATTCTATTAATTCTTATAGTATAATGGAAAATACGAATGTTAAAGTAACAGAAAAAGAGCTTAATTTATTTAATTCATCTGAAAGTTCCACTGAAACCTACAGCAACATCAATATGGTTGAAAAATATAATGAACACTATTTGAAGCAGGATTTAGAAAGCTTCTCTAAAGGCACGGAAATAATAGATAATTCGAAAAATTTAACAAACAACTTAAAGGTTATAACAACTTTAGCTACAAAGGATCCAATTAGTGGTATTAATTCTTTAAAAAATTCTTCGCAAACTCAAAGTTCTCTAATTTTAGAAAAAGAAAATATTAAACAAACGTTTAAGGAAGAACTGGAAAATGTTTCGGAAACATCGGCAATTTTAACGGAAAGTTTTAACAGTTCAAGTAATTTAACAGAAATAATTTCCACTACACAAACCACAGAGAATGAAACAATATCAGTTGTAGAGGATTTCAAAACTTTCTCAAATGAAATTGAAACTTCTCCTGAAATTAATAACTACGAAATGTTAAGAGATCAAACAACAACAGAAATATTTAACGATTCTAATAATTTAAGAGAAATTTCTACTACTCAATCCACAGAAGAAGAGAATCAAGAAACAATTTTATCTGTAAAAGATTTTAAAACATCTTCGAGTTCAATTGAATTATCCAAAGAAATTAATGACAATGAATTATTAACAGAGAAGATTTTTACAACAACAAAAAGTTTTAACTCTTCATATAATTTAACAGAAATTTCCACCACCCAAGAGAATCAAGAATCAACTTTAGCTACAGAAGACAACATAACCTTTTCAAGTTTAATGGAATTTTCCACCGAATTAAATAATAACGAAGTGTTAACAGATGATGTTAAATTAACAGAGAACAAGTTAATAGAATTGCCAGATAATCAAGAATCAACTTTAGCCACAGAAGACTACATAACCTTTTCGAATTTAATGGAATTTTCCACCGAATTGAATAATAACGAAGTGTTAACAGATGATGTTAAATTAACAGAGAACAAGTTAATAGAATTGCCAGATAATTTACATAGTGTCAGGGATACAATAACAGATAATGAAATTACTATACTATTCTCTGAAGAAAAATCCACTCCCACAATAATAGATGATAGTTCTATTAATTATTCAAATTTTCCAGAAAATTTTGCATTAAAAACTACTGAAATATATAATGAAAACATAATAAAAAATATTACTTCCAGCAATTTAAATGAAGATAATATTTCTACAAATTCAACTTCTCAAACAGCATCAACAGTTTTTCACCAAAATTCAGAAAACTTTTTTAATTTATTAAAAAATTCATCAGTTACTCCCAACAGAAATATAATTGGGGATAATACCGATAACTTAACAGAGCTGAAGAATGAAATTAAAAATAATAACAGTCATTCAAAGCAAACTGTTAAAATTAATAGCACGGATACATCTAATTTATTAAAAACATTCTCAGGTGATTATAACAGAACTATGTTAACAACTTTTTATAATTAACATTAAGAGAAATTAATATTAATTTTTATTTTATACAGAGTCTACAGTTGAAAATTATTCGGAGGAAATGGATATTTCTTTTAATAATACTAACCAGTCTAACATAATTCTGTTTACAGCTATAGATGTTAACCTAACAGAGGAAGAGAATGAAATCGAAGAAAAACGTAAGAATATATTTTAGAACACAAAAGAAAAATATTTTAAAAAATGAAACACTTTTTTTATTAAATTTACAAAAATAATAATAATAATAATAATAATAATAATAATAATAATAATTTGAATTTTTATTTTATATAGAGATAACAATGAAAGATTATTCCAAGGATGAAGAAAATGAGCAAACAATACCAACAGTATCTAAAAATTCCCATAATGAAATTACAACAGAATTAGGGAGCACACAACTTTTGGATACAACAACGAATAAGTTTTCCAAGGATACTTTCAATAATTATGACAAGGATACCACACAAACTACAGTTACAGGGAAAAATTTAAAAATATTGCCTAATAATTTTGCTCCTGATACTACCACCTTAGATCCCCGTTTACCTTTTCGTTCTTTGGAATGTACTGGCGAAAATAATCGTCGTCAATTTGCGGCCTTAAAATGTTATCAATATTATCAATGTTTTGCTGGTTGGGCTTTTTTACTTAATTGCCATGAAGGTTGGTGGTTTCAAGCCCAAGAGGGTCAGTGTGTTTTCGATATAAATAAAAAATGTGAATTATAAAGAAATTTTGGAAATTCGAAAATAAATTTGATATTGATATTCATCCAAAATCGTTTGAATTTTTTAAATTTATATAGATATTTCATTAGATTTGATATAAAATTTTGTATTTAGTCCCAACGAAAATTAAATTGTAGATTTTTTAAAACTTGTTTCATAATATTAATTGTAGCCTTCAAATTTGTTCCATTTGTAGGATTAATATGGTCCCAAATTAGTGTCATTCATAAGGTTTTATAAAGAAACAAATTTAAACATAGATCTTCATAGAGTCCCTAATTACATTCAATTGTTAACTTGCAAATAGTTTTAAATTAACTTTCATATAGTTTTAACTGTAGATCCTTTTGTACTTCCAAAATAGTTTCAATAATTATACCTAATAGAGTCTCAAATTAAATTCCATCGTAGGATTAATAAAGCACTAATTTTTTACGATTATAGGTCATTTGAAAAATTCCAAATTATGTTTAATCTTAGATCTTTACGAAATTAATAAAGGTCAGGGCGAGAGCCTCAAAAGCCTTAATGGCCATCTATGTGTGTATGAAGGCCATTGATTTGAAATGGGTTATGAACCCATCCCGGGTGAGCTGGCTCCATGAAACGGTCGTGAAACCAATATTGACATATGGGGCATCTGTCTGGCGGAAAGCGCTGGACAAGATGTCATTACTAAGGTTGTGAGGACATCTGCTGTTCTCGTGACTGGTGCCATGAGATCAACACGTACTAAGACACTATTTGCAATGCTGAATTGGCTACAAGCAAACTTGTTGGTGAAGCAGGCTGCGATCAACACTGCTATTAGATTGAGCGCAGCAGGAGACTGGAAGGAGAAAACTTAAGGGTACTCCAGCATCTTTCGGATCATTGATGATCTACCAGACTATATAGATTATTGCATCTCAACTCCTTTCTTTGACAGGAAATTCGGATTGACATTTCAAGGGAATGCTAATTTGGAACTTGATCCCAACTGTATGTGGATCTACACTAACGGTTCTAAAAATGGGAATCAAGTAGGCGGTAGTTTCTTAATCGAGGAAACAAATACCAGTGTATTCTTTAGCCTTCCGGACGGTTGCAATATTCTTCAGGCTGAACTCTCGGATATTAAGAGGGCAACAGGATTTCTGATAGGAATATTCGTATTGTTACTGATAGCCAACCTGCTATTAAATCCCTGATCGGTGTCTACTCCACGTCGACACTCGTCCATGAATGCCGGGCATCTCTGAATGGGATGGCGAGACATTAAAATTTAACACTCATTTGGGTGAAGGGACACGGGGTTCTTAGAGGCAATATTGTTGCTGATTCTCTGGCAAAAAGGGGGTCAATGCTGGATGATGATCATATTGATCGTCTTAGTGGAGTCCCTTTGGCGTTTTGTAAGCTTCATGGGAAGCTAGTGTTTTTGGTCAAGGCTCAGGTACTTTAGTCACAGGAAAATGCCTGCTCAGTCTCTAGAATTTTATGGGCAAGTTTGGACCACAAGAGAACTCTATTCCTATTGAGTCTAGACAGAGGAAGAGCAGACGATAACTCATCTTCTATGTGGTTGCCCCGCTCTGCAGGGCATTAGGAAACGCTTATTGGGTAGGTCACGTTATAATGATCATAGGGACCTATCGAATATGGCTCTGCATAAGCTAGATTTGTTTATCAGGGTATCAAATTGTTTCACGAGATAAATGTATATAGCCTGCACGGCCCAGGATACATCTTCATCTTTCTTTTCCTTCCTTTCTCCTTCTCTACTATTTCTTAATCTTTTAATTCTTTTCAGGTAACTCAAAGGGAACTAAGGACCCAAGTGAGTCTCTTTTTGGTAGTGCAGACAGCCTGTGCAACCTAACCTTTTATCTAGCTTCTGTCCGCAAAATAACCGATCACTCAATTTAAAATTGATCTTAGGATTTTTAAATCGAAAAACCTTTTATCCTAAACTTTCATTTAGTTCAGAATTAACATCGCTTGAAGGCCTTAATATTACCACCCAAATAGCTTTAATCAAATATGCTTATAAGCTACTACTATATTAGCTTAAATTATAAATTAAAATTGTACTAATTTAAATACCAAAATATCTTTGATCATCAATTTTTATATTCGTCCTAAATACAATTCAATTGTGCACATTTGATTGTTACTTTTCAAATGTTTAGTCATAGATCTTAATAACATACTTAAATAGCTTCGATTATAAATATTTTTATGATCATAAAATTATTACGATCGTATTCATATCAAACGCTTAAATACAGTCTCATTAGTTGTTATCTCCCTGTTATTAATTTCATGTAACATTTATTACGATCATAGATCTCAATTTAGTTCCAAATAATCTTCTATCTTCAGTTTTAATTTAGTCCCAAACTAAGCACAAATAATACACCAAATTAAATTTGATCGCAATTCATTATAAGGTATCATACAGTTTCGCACTAACATTGAGCGAAGATGTTATTCTCCTAAATTGAAGGAACTTAATAAGCTACTAAATTAATTTTCATGATTAAAAAAAAATTACATCGATTGTAGGTTTTAATATATTTCCATATTGCTATGATCATAAATTTCGGAAAAAATTTTATTCGAAAGATTTAATAATGTTCCATTTGTTTCGATCGCTGATAAGTCTGAATTATTGATTTCTATATAATCCAAAATTGTTTCGATCTTAGGTCATAATAATAGCTTTGATAGTAGATCTTTAAATAGTATCAAATTAAATTCGATTAAAGATATTAATTAGGTAATCTATTAAATAGATACTAAATAGGTTTTGATCATGTATATTTATGTGATCACAAAATTGCTTCGATGCTAGATTATAATGTATTGTCAAATGATCATGATCGTAGTTATTTATAAAGTTCTAAATTAGTTTTATTCAAATGATTTAAGTCTCATTTGTTTCAATAGCTAACCTTTATTTAATCCAAACTTAGTAGTGATGACTTGTACAAATTCAAAGTCCTTAATTAGCATCGATCATTGGTTTTTATAAAATTCTGAATTATGTGTGATAGCATGATGATCGTAGATTTTGTACTCGTCATGCGTCGTAAGCGTCAATCATCTGATTATATTTTCTTATGCGCTCGTGGGTTCCTTATAAAGAAAAGTTGAAATAAATTCAACTTTGACGAGCGAACGTGGATTAAATTTATGACAGTGTTTTCAAAATCATCCTTTGTTACTTTTTTGTAAACAATTGACTGATTTTTAAGGTGGTGATAATGCTGTCACCCGTTGACGCCTGACACATACATTGGCCTTCCACTATTATATATCCTCGAATAACCTTTTATCGTTGATGTTTATTTAGTGAAAAATGGATCGTATGTCTTTAAATGATGCCAATTTTCTGCAATCTAAGTTTTTATTTTGGCACATTATTAATTGCATTTTAAAGTTGCTCGTTTTTATTTGGACAAAAATTAGCTGCTACCATAGATCTATGTTTAATAAAAAATTAGCGTCAATCTTTGGTCTTGATCGCACATGTTTATAAAATCCCAAAATTTCTTCTATTGTAACCTTAAACTATCAACGATCGTTGATCTTTATTTAGTAGAAAATTTATTTTAATATAGAACTTTATAAAGCGCTTAATTAGCTGTGATCTTAGGTTTTTATTTAGTCACAAATCAGCTGCGTTAAAAGATCTTTATATAGCCTTTAATTAGCTTCATTCCCAAGGATTTACAGTGGTTGACAACACAATGGAAATATTCGAAATATTAAACAAATATGGCAAAATCCTACAGCATTTAAAAACAATATATATATATTTTTTTTTGTTAATACATTTATATAACTTATATTTACATAAACTAGCAAAAAATTAAGAAGGTATTTATTTAAAATCTGATAATAAAAATCAAAATAAAAGGTATCCAATATTGTGGCATTGGCAAAACAATGGAAACTTTTAAACTTCTTTAATAAAGAAAACTAAATCAAAAAGAATATTAAGAAAATCATGTTTTACAGTTATTTCAATATTTGTTTTATTCTGATAATTATTCATAACTTCTTTTTGTATTGTTTACGTATAATAACAATTAATTATAATTCACGCAAATAGTTAACGAAAATGGCTAAAGTTAAAATTTCTGAAGATTTAAAAATTAAATTAGAAATGATTAGTGTTGCGTTTAAAACAAAACAAACTGTATCTGTGATAAATGAGTTTCGAAAATTATAAAAAAAAAACATTCGTTGAGACAGGTTACTGTGAACTCATACCATCTACACAAAAGACAAGGATAACTCTGATAGCAGAGAGTTTAAGAAAATATCCAAAAATTACTCCTCGGGAGGTAGTCGAATAATCAAAATTGGACAGGTTAAGCCGCTGGGCAAATGGGGCTGGTGTCGGTTGTCTATTGTCCTGTGAAAAAACCGCTTAATTTCTAAAAAGAATTCGCTCAGCTCGGACATTCAATATTTGCCAGAGATCCATCTAAATTGGACAAGACAGACATGGAATATCTGTCATATTTCCGGATGAGTTCAAAATTTAATTTAAGAGGCAGCAGATGGGAGAATCATTTGTAAAAACGACCAAGGGAAAGAGATTGGACTCAAAAAACATACTAACAAGACAGATTAAGTTTGGGGTGGCAATTAGGATCACAGTACACATTTTAAACGATTAATTATCCATATTGTGGAAAATATACCTCTAGTGTGCAAATTCCAACACAAATTACCCACAACATCTCTAGGGTGTAACCGAGTGGTTACAATCAATGAGGTAGTATTTGAAGCCTGCCCAATCATCAGATCTCAATCCATAGAAAAATCTATGGGAAATGTGATCGGAAAAATACGTGACTCAAAATGACACAAAAAGGAAGATTATCGGCTGCGTTTATAAGGGAATGGCAAAATATTTCAAAAGAGACTATTGACACTTTAATTGGTTCAAGGTATCGTCGTTGTGAAGCAGTACTTAAAAACAAAAGATACCCAACAAAATACTGACTTATT
>MINK01173156.1:1686-16303 GCA_001735545.1 Phormia regina
AAAATTACAAATATTTTTAATGAAAATGCCGAAAACAAGTCAAAAATCTGAGATAATAGCCGGTTTGTGCTAAAAAATACATATTAGACATTGTAATGGCTGATTCAAGTACATAAGACAAAATTATAAGCCTCCAATCCTTTGTCTCGAAACGAAAAACGCTTATAGTAAGCCTGCGCTGTTGGCTTCTACAAATAATAACATTAGTTTGCTGTTTATTTTATTTAAAAATAATACAAACCTCTAACTCACGATTTGCCATTAAATATTTTATTAAAGACTTTTCTTCATCCAAATTTCATTTCTTTGTGGGGTTGGTGCGCACACGTTTACATTTTGGCTTGAATAAAAACATTTTTCAATTAAAATAAATAAATAATAAAATAAACAAAATCTTAACTGAGAATCTTCTACAAAATCCATTTTTATAAAAATTATAAAATATTTTTTTTTTTTTTTGTACAAAAAAAATTGTTTAAAAACATAAACATAAACAGCTGTTGTCGATGACTAAGCCGGAAATATTTTCTGACGGCGATTATTTTAAATACGTTCGGTGGCTACTAGTTAGCTAAAGTACACAAACAAAATTTTCTTCCTTTTATTTTTGAAATGCCCAACTCTATTCCCAACCAAAAGATAAATATTTTTTAAAATTTTCATTTCAATTTATATGTCAGTTCTTATACTTGGGTAAAGATCTGACTTACGTAGTTTTTCCTTAAATTAGGGGTTCTCACAAGGGTTGGTTTGAGACCCAAATTTTATATTGCATTAGAAGTGCGACCCACTACACCTTTGACTACTTTTCGTTTCACGAGACTTAATATTAAAAAACTTTGTTTTACATATCTAATAGCATTCCCTACGAATATAAAATATCTATACTTTGTTTTAAAGGACATAAGCATGGATGTTGATAAAAATTTGTGTAATACTGTTAGCTGATGCAGAATAAAAATTTAAAACAAGAGTTATAATTTAACTCTTTTTGAAATGAATCTAGTAATATTTTTAATTCATCTTGAAAGGATTTTAGAATTAGACGTATGTTATTCTATGTTTAAAATTCTGAAAGGTCATTGAAACTATAGAGCTCTTGGTATAATCAATTTACAAAAAAGGAAAGGTTTCATGTGAACAATTTGTAGTTTTATGAATTTAAATTATTTACACTGCTATGTAAAAAATATCAGTAAAAAAATGTATTCAAGAATATTTTTCAGCACCTTTTGGCGTCCCTCCATGAATTTCCTTATCCTTTTGGGTCTCGGATCCCCATTTGAGAACCGTTGCCTTAAATAGTAAACGAGTAAAAATAGCATAACATACTGTATATACAATCACTGCATAAATATCCATCCGCTTCCTTTAATATCACTTTTGTTTGATGCAGTTACTTTTTCATAGTCAGAATATTTTTTGCATATTAAGCCCAAATTACAATAGCGCGTAGGCAGCAACAGTGTGTGATATCACAATCAGCTGATATTTTAGAATGCACTGTTTGTTATGGTATAGATTACATTTGGCCAGCAACAGTTTGCAGTGTTGTTTTATTTCAAAATTCACTGCTCTGCTTTCATATTGAGAGCTAGACAAAGAGTATCAGCAAAGAAATAGGGGACTCAAATATACAAGTAGAATAAAGTATTCGTTTAAATGTAATTATAATGGCAGCAACATGTTATTCTGACAATGAACAGCTGATGCTGACTACGCATAAATAAAATTTAGACTTTAATCACAAACATTCGTTTACAAATACTTTCAATATCTGAGCCCAACCATGTAGACATTGGACTCCTCTGCAGATTGTGTTGAGCAATTAATTGTCTCACTAATTAGATCATATTTCTTAGAAAAATGTTGTTACTATTTCTATTACTCTAACGTAAATGTAAAAATGTAAACGGTACAACGTTGGTTGTTTATTTGATGTTGATGTCTCGTTTATTTACGGGAAGAATTTTGTGCAATTACCCAAAATTAATTACATGACATATATTTTTGGCATTTGTAAGCAAAAACACCGAGTTACCATAAATTCTTTATTAGAAAAAGCTCAAGAAACAACTCTGATTAAAGTTAAATAATACAAACAGTTATTTGGTTTATTATTTCTTTGTTTATATGGTGGATTTCCCTTTTGTTAAATTCTTTTTATTTGCAAAACAACAATGTCAAGTTTCTATAATTGTCCTCATTACAATACACGCATAAACGATCAGCTGTTTCCTTCACGGGAAGCGTTACTTAAACAACCAACTAATTCACGCTTTACTTAAAGAACGTTAAGGGCGAGAAAGAATTTTTTGCAATGTTTTTGACATTTTTAAGCAAAAACGCAGAGTTACCATAAATTCTTTATTAGAAGAAGCCTAAAAAGCTACTTTTTCTTTGTTTAATTATTTTGTTAAATAACTTTTATTTGTAAGAGAAAAATGCAGCATTGCTAACAACTGTCACGGAACAACGTGCGAAATTCAGTTTTCAACAGATTCAGACATCACATCAACGTAAAGTTTCTAGAATTGTTGTCATACATTAAAAGCGAAATAAACGTCACATAAACAACCAACTAATTCACGCTTAAATGTAGCAAGTACTTTGTTGTTGTTTTGTACATATCAACATAGGTGATGTGATTTTAATATATTTCCAGTAAATCCCAATAATTTTTAATTTAATTAAACCAACTCTTCGCCTTAAAAATATTATTGCAAATTTTTTTTAGTGAAGAAACCAACAAAACAATTTGTCTAGTTGATAAACTTTTTACATCGATTTTTTTACGCAGATTTCATATATTGAAATAAAAAGCTGTCAACAATGTTATAACAGCTGTCACTTAAAAATGTAGAGCGACCCAATTTGATTAGATTACTATGTTACATTTACGTTTTTGAGTACACAAACACACATAACAGTCATAACCAAAACGTATCAGCTGATTCGTTACATTTACAATTACAGTAGAGTAACGTAGCCTTAATACATAGATATTTCTCATGGTCTGATTATAGTTTTTATTCAATGTAGTCATGACACGAAAGTGAGAAAGTATTAACACTAAGATCATTCTAAATGAAACCTTTACCAAACATGTCAACTAAATCCATGCGTTTAAGTTCTTTTTGGGAATGATTCTTACAAGGAATCAACTTTGAACCCAGCATGATTTCATTTTGATTTGTACTTCTATGATATTTATTTAAATAGAATTTTATAGGAAGACTTCCTTAAAAATATATATCGCAACCGACAACATTTTAGAAATTTGTGGTTTGATGAAAATCTATATTTTGGAAACATTTACATCATTTGTCAGAATTTCATCGTTGATTCAGATTTATAGCGAAAGCAATTTTATCGTAAATGAAAATTTTCATACATTTAACAATGTGTAAACAATCACAAAAATGCTTCCGTAAAGTTTTGTTTTCTGTACTTAAGATAATTTCGCGTTTAGGTCTCGAAATGTACCTGGACATGAGCATTAAAACTCTACTCCCATTAAACATATGATTTAGGCGAACAAAAAAAAATATTTTAGACAGATCCAATAGATCGAACCATTTATCGATAATTTTATTGTAAATACTGAGAATTTTATTTCCCTAAAAGCTTTACATGGACAGACGGACATTTAAAAGTAAATAAGAAGAAACCTTTCAAAGAATAATTTTGAAATTTCCTGAAATCACTTAAAATTTAATAATGTGCAATTAGTTAATTAGTTTGAAGTGAACAAAAACATAAAATGTGACTTTAAAATGTACCGCTATCATTATTTTTTTTTGTAATTACCTTAAATTCTTAAGAAAACAAATTACAACATAAATTAGTGATAATTAAAGTGAAAAAATTAATTTTAATAAACTTAAAATTATAACAACGTTTTCTTGCAAAATTTCTTTTAAAACAAGTTGTGTTTCTTTATATTTATTTTGCAGAAAAAGTTTAAGTGAAATTTTATTAGTTTGTTATTTTATTTTGGCCAAAATAAAAATTTAACCGTTAAGCCATTTAAAACAAAAACAAAACAACTATGTATGTAAAAGTATTAAGAAATTGTGTGTAAGAGTGTGTTTTTTTGTTCGCGTTTAATATTTGCTTTAACCAAAAATTAACAAAAAAAATCATAATAATAATAATCATCGTAAGAAATATTTCAAACAAAGAATGGCAAATAATAATAATAATGATGACGAAAATTATGGCTGCCGCCTGCGCGACTTACCGCGTCATCGACGCAGCATTTCTCAACTTATTTATAACTTAGGTAAATTGTTTGTTAATATTTAATATTTTTATTATAATTATTAATATTTAAATGGAACATTACAAAGAAATAAACTTGTTATTTTAATAATACTTATGACCAATACATAATTTTATTATACAAAACATGTTTTATTATTTTTATTTTGGTTGTTTAAAAGTAAGAAACGTTTGTAATTCTTTTTGTTTTATTCTTGTGCAGTTTGTTTTAAGGTTTTTGTTGGTTTGTTTTTGTACGAAAATTACTTTCTTTGTTTTAATAAATTTAACATTTTCTTTTATTTTGTTGACTAACAAAAATACATTTTGTCATTTTAAAACGTTTCTGCCTTGAAATACATTTTTTAATTTATAAGAGTTTCGTTTGTTAACACTCTTTTTATACACAGATGTAGATTGTATGTATGTATGTTATCATGTATGTACATGCACCTTGTCTAAAAGCAATAACAAAAGAAAAAAAGTGATAAGAAAGTGTTATACAGTTAGTGCCAAGAAAATAAATAACTGGTCTAAATTTAAAGTTCACTTTGATAAGGATATTCAGTTCAAGGACATACAAAATATAAAACAAATAAATAAATAAACGATATTAACTGTTTTTCAATGTCTTCAATCAATGCTGTCAATGTATTGACACCTTTTTTCTTTTGTGTGCTTTTTATATTTATTTTTTTTTTGTTTACAAAATATATTCAAAAAGAATTGGCAAATTTAAGCCTAAAAAAATTTTAAAAATTGTAAAGTAAAATTCATTGTATATTTATGGAAGTCAATCGAGATTTAAGGGCACACAGAAATGTTAAATCAAATTTCTAGAATCCCAAATCAAGAATCTGAAAACGGAATGCAGTTCAGGAATCTATAATATGCTATTAATCAAAATCTATGGTCCTATATAGTTTTTATAGCCGGAAATATGAATAAACCTATCGCTTAATGAATGTAGCTCTATAAAGATCACAATGATATATTCAAATAAGTTTTTCCGAGATTTCGTTTTTACTTTTCATTCTCTATTATAAAATGTTTAAATAGGTTTGGTTTTAATTGTAATTTTTATATAAATTGTCTATATAATATTTTCATAAAAATATTGTACGTTCAGAATATTTCACAAAATATTTTCATGACCTCCCAGGAATGTCCTGATGGACCCCTTATGGGTCCGTTGCCGTAGAGGGAAAAGAACTAACACAAAACATGTCACGGGATTGGTCCTAATTGAAAGGGACCGGTTTTAGTTCTAACACTTTGTATTAGTTGGACCTGTCCCATAATACTTTACAATAACGTTTTTCGCCATAAAGTCCTGTACGTCTGGTTGTGCAGGGCAGTTGTTTAATAGCAGATGAATTTTACTATCATCTTTTAGAACGATTTTCTTAAAATTCTCCCAAACTTCTAAATAATGGGTAGCTCATGGAAATTATTTAAAAGTGCACTTTTTCTAATAACTAGCGCTTTGTACTTGTATGTACCAGCTGCATTAATGAAAACTAATGAAGTTACTCTATTCTTTGACAACTTATGCCTTCATTCCGGCAGGACAAGCTGCTTTTAGGCATACTCTTCAGCTCTGTTTAGTCATTACTAAGTCGAACTGGTGTTAGTTCTGGGACATAAGGATACTCAACGAAAGGGCGATGAAAGCGCTGACCAATGTGCAGTAAATGCTTTGTCTTTGGGTGTTAGCGCAGCTTGCGATGACATTCTCATCTCCTTATCTAATATTCTCGATGAATAGTCAATTAATTGGTGAAATGACACACAGATGATCTTCAAGGATATTTTGAGCTAAATTTTCACAGAAGGCCTAGGGCACTGTTATCCTTTGATAGAACTACGATAATGTTTGGACGTATTTCGGAATAGCTATTGCAGAAGCTGCCTGGGTGAAGATAAGCATTACGAGATTTTTTGGTCGGCAACTCAGCAGCAGGGATTTGGACTAACAAAACTAATTAAGTTTGTTAGAAATATGGCTGGTTTCAATATTATACATACAAACAGAATAGCGTTTATATTTAAGGTGGGTTATTATGATACAATATATCATTTCCCTTTCTTAGGCTACCGCAATGGGTCTTATAGTCTTCAAAGCAAACGTAAACGTTTTTTTTCAGACATTTTAAAAACTTCTTAGATTATGATTCCTGGCTTTGGAAAATATTTGTAGCCTAAAACTGTCCTACAGACTTATTAGATAAATGTTTTGCTTGTCGAAGCCCAGGGTTTAATATATAAAATTATATTTGTACTACCAACATGTATCCACAATATGCTGGAGTCCTATCAATCTCTGCTACGCCTATACCAGGCCCCTAAGGTGGACCTATGGGGACTTAAAGTAACGTACCTCTGAAAAATATTTTAATCGCTTGCCAAATTTTTGTTTCTTGTTTAATTTCCAATAGTTTTTTTCTATTTACGTATTTTCATAATGTGTTTTTTTTTCGATTTTTTTTTAACAATTTGAAATAATACGTTGTCAAACTGACAACAGCTCGTTGTGACTAAAGCATCATTATATCTAAAAAATATGATAAAACGTTGTAAAATGTAAACATTAAAAACCATAAATTTGTATCAAATAAACCACAATATATAGACAAACAAATCGAAAAAACATTATTTAATATTGTTTTAATTTATTAACTTAATTGTCCAGTTTAGAAATAATTGACAACAAAAGTCTTCTTCTTTTTATTGTTTATATTATTATTTTCATTTTGTTGTCGTTTAATGTATTAATTAATTTAAACCCAATAAAAATGAATCATAAATATTTCCAAAATTAACTATTAACACTTTAAAAACAAAAGCTATACACATAGCCATACATACATACATACATAGTAATGGTGCAAAAGTTAAAAAGCAAAATGGAGAGAGGAATAGCGGGAGATTAGAAGGTACATACTACATACATAACAGGGATGGAATAGTTGATACTACAGTACTTTTTTGTTGATACTATTTAACATTCAAAAGTAGCGAAGTACACCTTTGAGTCATTTGATACTGTCAAACGATTAGCTGGATATTCCAAAATTCAATTTAAATGAAGATGTTAAATAAAAATATACATTAGATATATCTATGTAATTAATAGGCAAGTAAAGTCTCGTATGTATATTTTCTGTTATTTCTAAAAAAATTGATTTAATATCTTTAATATTTAATCTGAATAAAATTATTAAATGATTCGAGTTTTGTACTTAATAAAAAATAAAAAAAATTAGTACTCTGACCAGATAAAAATATTATTTTAAATTTATGTTAATACCCAAAAGTATTCGCAATACCCATCCCTGATACATAAGTATTTAAAGTGGTAGAGTGGGGAGTACTTAATAGTAGGGTAATGCAAATAAGGTAAAAATAACAGTATTATTAAAATGAACGTGATTTTGAAAAGGTGTTGACAACTGTCTTATAGTAACTTAGTAAATAAAAAAAAGATTACGTTAATTTTATTAAATAAAAAACTAGTTTTATGTTTTAATGACAAATCAATGGCAGTTCTTTTTATTTTTGCTAATAAAAGGGGGTAAAGTTATTAAGTTAATGACGTGTGTAATGTATGTATAAAAACAATTAATTTAGTATTTTTAACAATAATGCAACAGTTTGTTTTGTTTTAACAGCTGTTTTCTATTTACATGATCATTGATCTGCATTTTTGTTTATAAAAGTAAATATGTATGTAAATAAAATGTAAACAAAATGTTTATAAAAGTAAATACAAATACATATATGTTATTGCTAACGTTTTGAGATAGAGTTATTAACCTTTTTAATACACAAAAAAAGAAAAAAATATCTGAAGAAAATATCAATTAAATGTTAATATTATCATTAAATCATTTGTTTAATAACAAAGTTTTTTTATGTGTTAAATTCAAATTCTAAATGAAAAATCTACAACAACATTGTAATTATCAATAATACATATTTAATTACTTTATTAATTGAAATTCAGCACATTAAAAATTGTATATTTTATTATTTTAATTATCACTTATTTTTTACATTTTATTAATTTATTATTTAATACAGGGGTTCTCACAGTATCTTGCTTCGCGACCCTTTTTTGACATTGCTGGGGAATCGCGACCCCTTATAAAAATCAGATAAAAAGTTATATAAAAATAAAATAATATTATAATTTCTTTGTTTTAGCGGAACTAAAATAATTCAACCCAAACATTTATGACAATGAAAATAGTTTACCGAAACAATAAGCGGATACATTTCGCTATATTTCAAATTAAACACATACGTTTAAAACTTCTGGTTCAAAATTAAATTGAACACTTGGGTTATATTTTCTTCTTTTAGCTATGAACTTCTTTTCGAAGTTAAAGTGTTGTATACTCGGATTTTTAAAGTCACGCTCTTACGGAAGATGTTAACAAATTTACTCCACAGGATATTATCTATGATTAAAATTGAATGAATATATAAAAAAGGTTATAGACACCATAGCACAGTGTGGCACAACTAAAAATCCTTGGACATATCTGTAACTTCTAATCGGCTGGTTGGATTTACAGTGAAACAGCTAAGAAGCTTAAAATAGGATACCTTTGACATGTAAAATTTTTAATCACCTGCCAAATTTTTGTTTCACGTACGATATTTTTATATATTCTTGTTTTCGAGTTCTTTGCTTTTGAAATTTTAATTTTCAAGTTCTTGGTCCAAATTTCTAACGTAACAAAAACAATTATCTATTGAATAAGACAAATTTGAACTCTTTAATTACAAAAATAATAATTTTTTCTGATATTTTGACTGAAAAAATGCCCACAATATTTGCTCTAAATTAAAATATTCTTTAAAATCATACACAAAATTTAGACTTTTCTAAAAGGTATATTCACAGAGATGATTTTAAAATAGAAAACAATACCAATAACCTATACCGGCAAGGTACCAGTTTTAACTTTATTCTATTTTCTAAAATTCTAAAGTACGAATCTGCAAACGAAATGTAGATTATGAATTTGTAATATGTTGTTAAAGGTTTTCAATCAAAATCTTCGAACTTCGAAGAAATTTTGATTTTATAGTTGTGAAATGTCAACAAACATATCACTGGGCGCCATACAGATCAATATTTAAATCGGGTTTTCCTACATTTGGTTCTTATTGCTTTTTTGGTTTCAAAAATAATAGTTATTTTCCTTCTCTGGTATAAATGTCTTTCCATTAAAAAAAATAAATAAATAAATAAATAAATAAATAAATAATCAGGTGTTAATTGCAATTTATATTTTTATTAAAAAATTGTGTGTAACAATATTTTTCAAAATATCTTCGCGACCCCCCAGAAATGTCCTTACGGACTCCTTATGGGTCGCGGGCCCCAATTTGAGAACCGTTAATTTAATACAATAAAAATAATAATTAAAAGTCTATAAATTGTTTTATTTTTAATTAAAAAAATATTAAGATATTAGAATTTTGAAAACTTTATTAGTTGATACAATTAAAAAAGTAATTGGCATAAATTATATTTTTTATAAAATGTTTAACTAAACAATTTAGAATTTTTTAAGTAAATTTTTAATATCATGTGAGTATTGTATTTAAAAATACATTTAAATGTCATGACTTCAAATTGTATATTCAACTTTTAACAGTTTTATGACTTTATTACTATATTTTTTTATTTTATTTATCGTTTTGTTTAATAATATTTTTATTATAGTGTTTAATTTGTTTTTCCCGTCTACTCATAGTTTAATTAATTACTTTGATAACATAAATTTATAAGCACGTGTACATATACATATATTTATAATATTATTAGGGATTCCCAAAGCGAAATACAAAAGTTGTCAATATTTCCAACTCATATGAAACTTTAATATTAGTTGGAAACAAACAAATTTATTATCTTCTTACAATTAGGACACCCTAATATGTATTTGATTTATGTTATATACAATTTGTATCGTTTACTAAAATGTTAAAGGATGTAAGACTAGAACTATAAAATACGCCTTTTTTATAAAAATGTGTGTGGTAAATAATGCGGAGAATGTAAACATTCATCCCAAAAGATTAAATGAAAAACAAACACATAAAGATACAAGGGAGTTTAAGTGGGTAGCTGACAGAACATTACAAGACAGCACACGAAGGTCCAATTTGGTCCCGTTGTGATATCCTAAGGGATCATGTAATATTATCTCACATGTCCCAAACTACATTCGAGTCGAACCACATGAAGGAATAGATCGCTCTGATCTCAATATAAAAGAGTTTCGACAATACAATACCAAATTTTGCAGTCCTTTTTTCAGTGAGAATTGAATTGTGGCATAGAAAGTGCTACATTGTCTCCTTCTCAACATAACAACTCCTACAAAAGTCGTTAAAAGGGATCCCTAAACATGTGTAACCGTTGCCTTAGAAGTCTTAAGATGAGTTTTAACCGAAGTCCATCTTAATGGGGCCATATTTGCCTCGAGGTAGAACATGTGGACAGATTCGACCTTCTATCATGTTCAATTATCGATAGATTCTGCAGTATTCTAGATCTGCAGGAGGAAATCGGTACTCTGCCTAATTGCACAGTTCTGTCCAATTCGTCCGCAGTAATACTCTCCGGGGTATTTAAATGTCACGTATCCTAGACTAGCTTTATATTAGAATGACTCGCCTTCTCCTTTAGAGATATCCGGCATTCATGTACCTGCCTGGATATCGAGAAGACATCCGAGAGCGATGTAATCCCAGCTTGACAGTCCGTACAGATTTGGATATCCACACCGTATACCTTATAGTAGATCAATAAGTTTACTGCTCTTTTAATGGTCGGGATCTCTGCTTGAAAAATACTGCAGTGGTCGGAGCAATTTAAAGGTAATAGTTTTCCTAAAAGAGGGAATGAAGACACTCCCAAGCCCATCAACAGATTTGGATCCATTAGTGTAATCCTCTAATGAGCCGACTCTTAGTACATGAGCAGTCGATATTGACACTGAGAATCCTCTGTCAAGAAAAGATATAGGAGGGCAAAAGTCAATATTGCAAGGAATGTCATCAAGACGATTTCATGACCGTATTCCCTACCTGTCCATGCACTTATAGTTTTAAGCCTAGTCGCCAACATGATGGCGATTTGTTGGGCCATAAGGTTCACCATTAGCCAGTTCTTTAGAACGAGTAGGGATTTAGATGTAGTTGTACGTAACCCACCTGCTATGACCAACTCTGCGCTACGCAGAATCCTAACAAAGATTCCGAAAAAGCTGGATTTTTCTATAGCGTTTCACCATACTAACGCTTCATACATAATTATGGTCTTTTCGCCATGTCGAAGAGCCATTTCGTGTTCTTGGGATTTATTCCCCAAGATTTCCCAAAGGCTTTCCTACACATATATGGTGCAATTTCAGCCTTTGAGATCGTAGCTTCAGTTCATGAGAAAGATGGAATCGTGTATCTTCTAGAGAAGAGAACAAGTTCCGTTTTTCCTGCATTCACACGAAGAATACTAGTTGTGCTACACACACTTAGTAAACCTAGAGCATAATATCCACACAAGCGACAGTCTTAGACTTCAGAGAATTTAGTTTCCTAAGCAGTGGGATCACAGCGATATTTCAAAGAAGAGGATAGGATATTCCAAAGTAGATACTCCCATATGAAGCTTATTAACGACTGATTGATATTCAGTCATTCCAGTGACAGTTTAAATGCCTCCGGAGTAATATTATTAAAAGTCCACTCTCTATGTCGAGGAAAGCAACCAATGCAAACTCTTTATGCTCAAGATAATCTTCTATATGCCCTACAAGTGAGTGAAATGCAGTCTCAACAGATCTACCTTTCTACAGGTATGTTGAGACGATGATTATATATTGGGACTGATTGTAGTTCGAACATGAAAGTCAATCAACCTTTCCAGTATTTTTAAGATGAGGTCCTCCCACTTTTGGGATGAAGACCACTGGGATTTAAGTACATGATAGCGCGCTGAGTATAACCGAATTAGCCAAGGAACAATAATGTTCGCATTATATTGCAAATCAGCAGATATAATATCATCTAGGCCCCGGGGGTTTGAATGGGGTAAAACTTTTCTGATACCATTTCAGTTCACTATTCGTTATAGCAAAGGGAACGAAGATACAAACACCATTTGACACTACCTTATAGTTTATGTCTGGAGTTGCATGACGTTGCCTCTCCAAAAGAGTTATGAATGTCTGTGTATCTCTGCGACTAACAAATGATGACCACTTGCCACTTGTCTGCAAGTTTTTTAAATTGTTATGCTGTACTATATTTTAGCTGACGTTATAATATATTTAATGCAATTTTAACGGAAAACTCTCATCCACATTCTGTTACACGCAAATACAATAGCAAACGATAACAATCTTGTATTAAGATAACTAACAGCTGATACATAGTTTACCCACTACAATTGGGGCACATGCTATAAAATTTGTAAATCACAAATAAATATGTTGATAAAGAAATCACTTGTGTTTTATTAAATAAATTGAAAATATTTATTACTTAACTACAAGTCGGCTAACTACAATAATTATTAGTAAATATATGTAGTATATCTAATATATCAAGTTTATCTATAACAAAATGTTTTACCTAAAAAACATATTAAGTGACAATGACATAGGCCAAGAACTCTCATCATAAATACTATATATAATTGTTGATTAATACATATACATACGTATCAAAAAAAATTTAAGTAACATTGCGACCCTGGTTATTAAGTGGTTAAATGATTTGTTTTATTTTATTTATTTTTTTCTTAAATTATATACAAAAATATGTACTAATTACTACATAATTAGTCATTTGGAAAAAAATAAACAAATTAAAGTTTAAGCCGCTTTTAAAATTAAATTTAAAACATAAAAGGCGTTAAGTTTGCAATAATAACGTTGAAAATATATGAAAATTTTAATGTTTCTTAAAGTCACGATAATCACATTTCGATTATTTTTAAATTTAATCAAACAAAATTGTTTTGTTTTTTATCAATAGGAAATTTTATATCAGCAATGATAAGTAAGTTGACATTAAGAAATACTTACATACATAAATATATAGAATAAATAATAAGATACATAACTGTCAAAAAATATTGTTTGAAAACATTATGAGACATACACTTATGACAGCTGGTTTAATAAAAAAAATGTAATAATAGACATTGTTTAATTGTTAAGCCAATTTAAAAATAAAATATTTCTATAGGGAACATAGAAAAGTTACTATAAGACATTGGCGAAATCAAACAGGTGGCAGCAGTGGTACAAAGATAACAATACGGGGAATTCATTAATTTTTATATATTAATTTTAATATATGAAGTTTAACACTTCAGCTGTTAAGCAAGAAGTGTACTTATATAGAATTTGCCAGTTCTAAAGAATTGATCAGCTGTTTAAATGAGCCCACCTATATGAATTTTGCCTTGTAGAACACACCAATTATTTTGACAGCTGTGTTAGTTTTTTTTTTAAGATTGAATTGAATTTCTGGTTACTTTTCTATGATTGGAAATTAGTTTAAAAAATGCTTGTTTGTTATTTGAAGTCTTAATTTACAGATACCATACACATCCTTGTTACTAAATATTTCAATTAGTTTAGTTATATCCTTTAAAAGCAAATATATTATAAACACGTGTCATTAAATATCTGCTGTTTACATTTTATGTAAAGTTACTAGGAAATTAGTATTAAGTAGTTTCCTTTTTGTTTTTGTAACTATCTGATATAAGACAATTATTTGTAATGTTATCATTATTTACATTTAAGGGTGTAATTTTCAAGAAAAATCGATGATTAATTATTGCTTTTAAAGCGAAAATACATTAATTTATGGGAATTTTCTAGTTTTGTTTAAACGTTTTTAAATATAGAAAAGTAGATAATGTTTTATAATTGAAATGTATTTTGTGCTAGACTAGATAGCGTTTAAAATAGATAAAAATACATTAATTCAAAATCATTTATTTATGCTTTACTTCGACACTTCTTGTTTACATGTAGGGTTTGACAGTTGGGCTGGAGTCGGCTGGATTATCCAGTTTTTTTTTTTTTTGGATGTTTGTGCAGTGTCCAGTCCAGTTGTACACTTAATTAAAATAAGGTTTTAATCCCGAATACTTGATTTAAAACTTTAATAATAATTACTTCAAACTGAAATATAAAAATTATAACCGAGGATATAAACTTTTTTTATTAAAAAGATTAAATATACTTGTATTTACTTTCTTTTTTGGGTACTCAATACTGTAAAATAATTACTCAATACCTTCAGATTTTAATGT
>MINK01173157.1:0-19791 GCA_001735545.1 Phormia regina
CAATATTCAGCTAATTATGTATTTTTAAGAAAAAGCAGTAATAATAAAATCAATTATTGAAACTATTAATAATATCATTTTGATGATAAGAGTAAAATCAATTAAAAGTTAATTAATATTACCAATTTTGTAATTGAAGTCAATTTTTACTTTTTTTTTGTGTAGAGTACTTATTAGTTTTAGTTTTTGAATCATAACTACTATTTATAGACAAATTTGGTTGATTAAAAAAAAACCGAAATGTCATAGAAATATTTATAACCAATCCATATAAAAATAAAAATCTTTCGCATCAACAAGGGCTTTACAAAAAATCAGAAATGTGTTTTGTTTTTTAAACCGTTTTATTTTTTTAAATTAAAAAAGAAATCCGAAACTTTTTTGTAAAAATGAAGTTCTTAGCATTAAACAGAGAGTTCATAAACCGGGTTTAAAACTCGGTTTTTAAAGCATATCTCCGTTATTTATAAAACTATTTTACTGAAAATTTGCTCTCCGACGAAAATTACATCTGGGATATAGTTTTCGTTATTGAAATGGAATCTTAGAAATATTTTAAAATTCTTATTAAAAATTTAATTGATACTTTCTTGGCTGAAATCATAATTTAATTGAATTCTCTTTATCAAAAATAATTCTTAAATATATATTTTTTTAAATGCTACCACAGACCAGTTATAAATCCCTATTATTTATCAGGATTCCTTCTCTATTTTTTTTTTTTATTTCTTATACATACGTTCATTGTTCTCGTCTAAACAATTGTTTCTATTTTTAAACATTTTCTGTCTGTCTGTCTACCTGTTATTCTGTTGCTATTTGTAATACTCTCCAATCTCCATATATCTATTTTATTTTATCTCTTTATTTGACAATATATGTTGCCCGCCAGTCTGTCTGTTACCAAACATGTGCTAAATTTCTAATCAAATAAAATCTGAGCAGAATAAATAATTTCTAGTAACCATAAACGATAAAATAAAATATATACAGACAATTAAAGATGATAATTAAAAAATTATGTTAAATATTATTCAAGACAATAAAAAAATATGTTAACAAATTTTTTAAAAACAGGGATATTAACATATGTATTGTAAAAAAATTATCATTAACATAAAATAAAATTTATTATTCATTCATTTTTTTTTTTTTTAATTCAATAAAATATTTACCTTTTCTACATCAGTTATGGCCACCATTTTTTTTAATTTTCTTATTTTTTTATTAAATAATTTTTTTTATTAAAATATATTCTTAATTACCACATTTTCCAAATAATTATGACAAAATACGTTTTATTTTAAATCAAATATTTCGAAATTTAAATGAAGTTATTAATTGAAAATCAAAAAAGAAGGAAAATCAAGAAACACTGCGTATTAGTTGAAAGTCAATGTTAGACTAAACACTTCTTAAGGAATAACGCTAAATAACGCAACTAAATTTGTTTATTTACTTAAATTCTATACTACATACTTATATAATAATATTTACATATAAATGAGCTTCTAATACTCGTATAAAGCAACAGTTTTTTTTTTCCTTCTTTACACAAAGACGTAAAATCATTATAGAGTAAAGGAAAGTAAAAACAAACGCACACAAATACTAATGATAAAAAAAATACAACAACTTGTTGCTGAATGAGAGTAAATGAGTTGGAAAGCAAAGCAAATGTATGAAAAAAATAAATACATATTTTTGAAATTGTTTATTAGTATCAGTGGACAAGAAGTTCAAATTACAGATATGAACATCATCACTCTCTGTTTGATAATATTTTTATTTAATTTTATTATTTATTATTTTATTATCAATTACCAGTCAAGATTTTGTAATTTAGATAAAGTAAAATGTCAACGTATGAGTATTATTAATTATTGAAATAATGATATTAATCATACGCACGAGTGGAGTAAAGGAAATTTGAACTCGACAAATATAAAAAAAACACATGTAAATATTTTATATACCTATACATACATATGTATGTACAAATGTAAATGGTATTTGTTCGAATTTGTAATAATAAAATTTATTGTTGTTGTTGTTTTTTTTTTTTTTCAATTAAAAATATCACTTGGTTCTCTTGATATTTGCTCTTCTTCGTCGTCTTTTTCTTTGTGATGATCATTAATAAGTTTACTTAATTTCATTAAAGCGTTTAGAAATGTTTTTGATTTTATTTTATCCAAAAGTTCAATAATGTATTTTGTTATATAATCGGTTATTAGCTGAAATGAAATAAAAAGGATTTTTTTCAAAATTTTTGCTTGATAATTTTTAGTTAAAAAAAAATAAGTTCTATTTATAATATTTGTTTACATGTAAAGCAAAAATAAAATTAACGACAAAGAAAAATATAGTCGGTCAAAAGTGACTATATGATATATAACCGTTAATTTTTACGGAAATATTTCCACCATTTTTAACGAAGTATATACAAGTTTATCATTTGTGATAATATGATAGCATACTTTAAGGTATAAATTTCCTTATATTTCTCTGTAGTAAGTATTTTTTATGTGTTATTATAATTAATGTATTTATTTCTTTCTTAAGATAAAACTTTTTTTAGATTTTTTTAATATTTATTTATTTTGCAGTCATTAACTAAAATTACCTTAATATCTTCATATTCAACTTTATATAATTTATGCTTAGAGACCACCTCACTCAACAAGGCCTTAATATAGGTCATATCATCGAGTCCACTTTCTATAAGATTACCATAAATATTCATCAATTGATAAGGATGTTGGTGCAAACTATTTAAGTTAAATTTATCAATGTCCACATCTCGAAATCTTTCCAACAGCAAATAGTTCTCACTAAAAAAGCTGCAAATCATAACAAACGAATATAAATCGCTAAAATGAAAGATAAATCATAATTCTTACTCGATAAATATTTTGGCTGAATGATAATTTAAACGGCGTTTAATCAAACGCCAACCATTTTGTAAGGCCACAACTTCAGTTGAAGTAAAACCAGTTTCTAACTGAAGATTTTTCTTGATAAGCTCGGGCAAAGGTTTTGGATAGATGATTTTCGATGACATCACTAACAAAAATCGTTTGTTTTAACGTAAATTTTTAAATTAAAAAAAAAATTACGCCACCTGTTAGAGAAAAGCTCAACTTTCATAATTAACATAATCAAAAGCTAATTGTTGTTAAAACTATAATTTAACCCATAAATGCCCATTACTAACAAAAATATATGTTTCATATTCAAACCATTAAATAGCTAACCAAGATCCCATTTTACAAAGGATTTATATATTAAAAATTCAGTAATTACAGCCAAATTTGTAATATCATTAAAGTATAGAAATAATTTCACATAAAACACTATTTAGAACATATTTAAATTTATTCGACTAACAAACAAAATAAGCTTCATAACATAGAGTACAACAATAATTATAAAAAAGTAATAAAATGTATAAATATTAATGGAATGAATGATTATGAATGATAAAAGAAAAATAATTCATGATTTACTAAATGACCTCAAAAAATTACTGCATAACAATTAAAAACTTAAAGATATATACGAAATATTTGTGATTTGGAAATTTTCGTATTACACATAGGGCACTTGTGTGTCAAACGTATAGCATGTTCAATACACTCTTTGCAAAATACATGACCACATCGA
Source organism: Phormia regina (assembly GCA_001735545.1). NCBI lineage: Eukaryota > Metazoa > Arthropoda > Insecta > Diptera > Calliphoridae > Phormia > Phormia regina. Next base: position 3,667 of record MINK01173157.1, read on the forward strand.
GTTGAGGTAGGTTGTCGCTGTAAACATGACTCCATACATACGGGACACATAAACGGTGTGTGACCGACACCATTTGTAGCTGATGAGGCACTGGAATTATTTGGTGATTTTTCGGTATTCATTGATGTTTCTTCCGATTTTTTATATTCAGGTGGTGTATAATACTCAGTACGACGTCTTCTTACTGGTGAAGGTCCAGAGCTACATGTTTCACCAGCATCTTCATCTTGTTGGGTTAATCGTCGTCTATTTAGTTTTCTTTGATTTACTGAAGATCTAGCCCGTGGTGCTTCTTGGTAGCCACCTGGTGTACATAAATCTACAACTGGATGTATATTAGCCGATACCAAAATGACATCGTCGTCATCATCATCATCTTCATTGTGATTGTTAAGAATCAATGGTTGTCTTAATACCTCAGGCGTTTGTGTCTGTGTCTCTGACAAATCGATGACATGAGCTGGAGCTGTTGTCATAGATGATCTACGTCTGGGACGTCCTCGGCGATTTGTGGCACCTTCTGTTGCTACAGGTGGGCTATTAATACTTAAAGTTGTTAAAGAAGTTGATGCAGATGATGAGGGTGAACTGGTCAAATCTGCAAGAAAATATAAAATGGAAAATTTAAATTTTAACAAAAATGGCTGATTGAGTTATATTTTTTTTTTTTAATTTAGTAGAAAATAAAGTTAACTTACTAGAATTTAAAACATCTTGCGAAGTATTGCTGTCGCATGAACTATTCATGAATAAACCAATTGAACGCAGATTTTGATCAACATTATCGCAAATACGATTGACTGTAAACAAAATACATACATTGAAAATTAAATAAAAATATAAACAAAAACTATAAAATTCTCACTTCTTTCAATCTCTGCATCCATATTACGACGGGTGGATGGCGAAACCACTGATACGCTTTCATCACCATTTAATGTACCCGTTAATGAAAAACATCCTGTAGGAGAAGCGTTAGCTGATGAAGCCGAAGAATTGTCATTTAGTGATCTTCTGGTGGCAAATGTTGAAGTATTTGGTAAGGAAGAACGCTGCGGAGGACTGATGCTTAGATCACGATATACACCTTGTATAAATTGATCAACATTGGCCAACATATCATCGACGGATTCATCATCAAACTATGGATAATACATTAAGAATTTATATAAAAATGAGGTAATAAAACATGATAATCACGAGTAATCTTACATCTTTTGGTGATTGAGCTTCATAACTTTTTTTGTTTTCTTTATCCATATGTAGTTGTCTTTTAGGTCCAGGCATATTTTTTTTAATTTAATTTTAAATATATTTTTCTGTTTTTCTTTTTTTAATTTTACTGATTTATGTTTTAAAAAACTAATGAAAAATTCAGCGTCTTCGCGCTTCTCACAAATTTAATAAACAACAAATTTTAGTTTTCAAAGAAAATGTCTGATTTAGTGGCCGAGACCTACGCCGAAAGATTTTAGCGACGGCTTTTCTAAAAATTAAAAAATNGTAAAACNGCNGNTCNTAATCGNNTNTACTNNCTANNTNNANTNTGGTTATTTCCTAGTTTTCNCAAGNGAATGNTAAATCGATTTTGATTTTAGTCTAAAATCGATTTTCAGGAGAGTAAAATCTGTTCTTTGCAATNTACTTTATGTCAANGANTTTGTACTGAAATCCATTATTTTGTTTTAAANTAAAATCAAATTGTAAAATNATTTAAAATTAGGANTTTTTNAATACAANAACCATCGCATCAGAATCANATTTCGAGTCGATTTACCTTAATAAAATCTAAATAAAATTCCATANATTATANAAAAACAGTTTTTAAATGTGTTTTTGTTTTTAAATGTTTTTAATTCTNAAACTTTTAAAAATTTTACATTTGTAAAATATGGTNCTTGCTTCCATTTCCTAACATGNNGTTTANANATATTAAATNTACAANAAAANTANNNNTNTNNTNAAAAAANTAAGNTTTNATATANTATTTNAACNCTATAAANTANGTTTTTTGTACATTGAAATAAATAAATAAATAAATAAATAAATAAATAAATAAATAAATAAATAAATAAATAAATAAATATATAAATAAATAACAAAATTTTAATTTATCAACCGCATCGAAATTTGATTTTCCATTTTTTTTTAAGAAAACGTTATTAATTCTATTTTTATGTAATAATCTATTTTCTTACCCATCTAATTCTAGATACTATTTTTATTTAAAAAATTATCATAATTATTACTGACCACCAAAATATCATAACCGACAATGTTTTTGAAATTTGTGTTTTAATGAAAATATATAATTTAGAATGATTAAGAGCATTTGTCAAAATTTCATCAGCGTAGAATCATTTAAAATTTGAAATTTTTAATCGACATACCTCGCAGCACTGTCAAATTATTTTTGCATTGCTATGTAAATTTTTTTCATGACTATTTTACTCTCCCTCTCCTTTATTCTTTAATTTTCTGTTCATATCATTCTGACATTGTGTGCAGTAGTTTTACACTAACAAAATACAAGTAAATGTTGTTTTTGTAGATGTGCGAGTACTTTATAATTATGCTATGGTAACGATATTAAAACAGCTGAGAATTTTTTTATTTTTGAAATCAAAATGTTGGCCTGTCTCAAAGCGCGGTTCCTACACGTTAATTTCATGTTCAGGCAATGAACAAAATTTTGGGGCAAATACATTTGGATAATGTGGACCCAAAATGTTCTTGTTCGCACACCGTTGTTCGCACAGTAGCTCAAGCAACCATATCTGTACGTTCTTGTTCGAACAAACATGTATGTCTGTTATATTTGAAGAAGTATGTAAAAGTATCGAAGTAACACAGTCGGCAAAAAAGAAATTATGATTTTTTTAACAAGTGCTCTGGATGCAGCTTAATGTAAACAACTTTTTACAGTAATCTGGAAAAAATAGACGACGACCAAAAATCATCAGCTGTTTTCGTAGTGTAACCTGTTGTAATTGCATCATGAACTCTACATTTCATTTCAAAAGCACCCAGCGCCGTTAACAATTGTTCGGCGCAGGTCTTTGGTGGTGAACTTGGTTCGTTTTGAGTGTCACAAAAAAAGTTAAAAAAATATATTTAAAAAAGTATTAAAATTTATTTAAAAATTCGTCGATTTTATAAATTGTTTTAATAAATTTACTAAAACAAACAATTTGTAATTAATTACAATACAAATTCAAGTGAGTCGAAAAACAATTTCATATTTAAAGGTTCTATGAACAAGTGCAAAAAACAAAAACAAATTTGGTGAATGCCAAATAATGCACTTGATACTTCATGGGCGACACACAGTGGGGTCAAACGCAAAATTTTTGGTAATAAATCTGTTTTCTAAAGTCCTGCTCAGATAAAATTGAAGTGTATGAAAAAAATGTCACAGGAGCTTTTTCTAAATTTATTAACGATATTTTTGGAATATTTTTGCACTCGGGTTTGGCCAGGCGGGAAGTAGTTTAGTGTTTTATCGTTCTAAATACAAAATAATAATCGTCAATAAATTTAAAAAAGGTTTCGCCAGGTGGGAATTAATTTAGTGTTATATCATTCTAAATATAAAAAATAATCGTCAATAAATTTAAAAAAGCTCGCCGCGTAATATTTTTTTATTTATCAATAAAAATTAATCTTTTTTTCTAAAATTTACCATTTTCGACCAATGCTGGATGTACATAACTTAATTTAAAATTTCATTAGTAGTCATTTATGGAACATTATCTTTTTATAAAAAGATAATTTTTAATTCTAATTTCAGAATGCTGCTTTTCAATATGTTTCACGTCTAGATGAATTGTGATAATCCAATCAATACAAAATTCTGTCGTAAATATCTTTTTAACCATAAGAGATAACTGAGATAAATAAGCTTATCTTGCTAACACTTTATCTTGCTACAGTCCTCCTCTGTAGCTCTTCTATTTCAATTTTATACGAGCTGTAGTTTAGGAGATAAAAAAATGCGTTTAACTCCACCGTGCGAAATTTTGTTATTACTGTTGTTGCTGCGACTGACAATATATTTTTTATTGTAAATTCTCTAATTGGAATTTATTGATGGATTTCAAAACTACGCTCCATATAAAACACATAATTTATATTTTCATAGCATTATTATTAAATTTTTATTTATTTATTTTTTGCAGTTAACTTGCGCTTTTTTACAAAAGCGCGTGTGGCCTTTCCAAAAGAATTGTTTCAAAAATACTGGCGTTTTTCAGATGCGTCTTGGTATTTAAAATGGTAAATTTAATAATATGTTATTGAACTATCTAAGTTACTTAAAATTTTGTTCTTTTATTACAGAAATAATTCTTTATTTTAAATGAATGTAAGTATAAATATAATTGACTACATTTAAGTATAAATGGACCACCCCTGATATAGCTATATTTTATATTTTGAATATGATTTGTAAATCGAATTAACTCGCATCAAAAAGGTTACATTAAACAAACAGCTTTTAGACATACCACGGACACTGTTGCCAGATTTGACGATTTATCGTCTTTTCGACGATTTTTGTGTCTACAAATGGCCTGTTGATGATTTTCATTCCTATTTTGACGATTTTTTGTTTTTATAAAAGAAAATTCAGAACTAAATTTAAAAATATTAAATTAGTTGGTACAAAAGTATGGAAAACTTCTTATATTTCATTTATAAGGAAAAACTTATGGGAACCAATATAATATATTTGAAACAATCATGTATACTTTCATTGCGAGACCGGGAGTAAAGCCTATACAAATGTCCTAACTACTTCAATAGCTGAACTAAGAATCCAGATATTTTTGATGAATTCATTTATACCAATTTCTTTACAATTTTAAACTTCAGTGCTATTATCGATCGAGTGAATAAAAAAATGAAATTAACATGTAAAAAATTTTTTTTCATATTGACGATTTTTCACGATTCCAAAATGTTTATTTCACGATTTTTTTCTCAATATTTGGCAATTTTCACCAAATTTATATGGCAACTATGACCATATTCGCCCTTCCGCCTGGGCGAATATTTCCACATAATATATAAGAACTTCCAATTGTGGACCTAAACTTGTATTTAATGTAATGTATACTTTTATAAAATCTACTTTATAATTTGTTGATACTTTTATGTGCTTAATAGCAACAAGTTTGCAAATTATAATTTTTGAATAATATGAATTCCCTAGCAACTTAAACAAACGTAAGAAGAACCTTATTTGTTGCAAATGACTTTCATCATTTTATATTTCTATAGTTAACATTGCCATTTGTTTTTCTTTAAATTTTCCTTTAATGTAGAGATAATTTTTTTTAACTAAATTCTTACAAAACGTTTAAACGTTTATTACACATTTACAAAATATATTTTTCCCCCAATTTCTATTTTTTTCCTTTTTAATTAAATATTTTATTAGAAATAATCTATTTATGGACATATGAAAAAATATACTTAAATTTTGTTTTTTTTTTTTTCAAGATCCGATGATATTTTTAAATCTTATTATTTAAAAAAAAACTATGGATATATTTATTGATAAGGAGATAATAACCTATTGGCATTAGAGATTTTATTTTAAATGATCAAATACTTTTTATATAACAAAGTTTAAAACTGTTTTTTTTTTATCTGTAATTAAAATCTTATAATTTCGTAAATATATTATTAAGTTTATACGCTAGTTTTTTGCAAAAAATTATAAAAAACAAATAATCTGACTTTTTGAATGGTAAGATGCACAGGCAGAAACTACCAAGACCTGGCAAAATATATTTTACAAATAAAATCGGTTTACCAACGTTTGAAAAAATTACTTAATTTTTTACCGAAATTTTCTGATAATACCATAACGTTTCCATTTCTTAGTAAACATTTATTATCGGTAGATTATCTGTAATTTTGTAAATAAATAAATAAATAAGTCGTTGGAGGAGAAATTAGATAAAAATTTCTCCAATTTAATCAATTATATCACATAACCACAAATTTAAAATAATTATGTTATCAATTGGGTCTTGGCATAACGTTTTAATAGAAGACCGGTTATATTTTTGTGCTTAACATATTTATTTATATTCCGTTCCGGATGAAAATAGTGCTGGAATTTATTATTTTTCTAGTGGCTTAAATAGTAAAATAATAAAATTATCAAATAAGTCTATATAATTCTTCTATAAATGATAAATTAAATCTATAAAATTTTATGTAAAATAATTTAAAATAATCAGTTTTTGTACGTACCAAATCCTAACCAATTGATTTGATTATTGACATATATATGAAACTTAAAAAAAACTGAATTAAAAAAAAGTTCTCAATTACTCTACTACGTTTTTTTTTTGTCAACCGACTTAGGTTTCTGACAACGGAACTTGATATCAATGTTATAATTAATCTATGTCCTAACCTATAAGGACCGATATGTGTTATTTGAAATTTGCTGCTTTAACCTTAAAACAAATGGCTTCGCCCTATCTTCCATTTATTAATATTTCGTAAAAGATGAAACAATTTCATATATAAAATTTACTTCCTTATATTTAATTAAACAAAATTATTACTTTAAAATTCTCATATATTATTTTGCGTTGATGAAATTATACAACAAAAACTCAAACAACCTTGAACTTCGAAACAAAATTATATACGTACATATGTACGTAAAACTATGTACGTGTACTTGCTGGTTAGTACGTTTTTTAAACGTACTTTTCGTTTAACTACTAAATTTTACGAATAATGAAACAAATTTAATTATTGCTAAATTTAATAAACTTTTTATTGACACTATTCGAGAACTCTGTAATTTCAGTTGACGTATTTGGCTCTTAGTAAATAAATTTTTATATATAAGAAATTACTTATTAAAAGGTTAATGATTTTCTTCAGACAATCAGGTACAATTATAATTTAAATATTCACCAAAGTGTTTCAATTTTATTTTATTTTTTGTTTAAGCAGTTGAATGACCACGTTTTATTTAAATTTTTTTTTTTTTTGCGGTTTAAATTTAAATAAACAAATAAAATTATTTATTGTTTTATTTGGAAGAAAAATACAAAGTTTATTTTATTATTTTTATTAGTACATACATAATAAATAATATACAAACATAAAATTTTTGTATTGTATGATAGATGATATAAGTATATAAAAATTAAAAGTATGAACATATTCGTTTTTTTTTCTACGGCGATAAATTGTTCATACATGACCTTTGTCAAACAATCAAGGAAATGTCAATGACTATTGTTATCTTGACTTAGTGATACATATTTACATATTTTTAAGTGAAAAAGGAAATATTTCACTAGAAAACTGCCACTAAGGACCTTATAATTAAAATATTTATTTAGAAAATAAAATGAAACTAATTTCTATTTATATTTTTATATTATTTTTAGCTAAACTATTTAAATATAAAAAAATATACAAGAATTTTAAAACTCTATTTCGTCAATTCAATTATTTCCGTTTGTTTAAGTTGCAAAACTTTTACTTGTGTAACTCACTAAATAAATGCAATTAAATAATATAAAAACTACATATAAATATTAATACAAATATATTAATGACTATTCATAGTTTAATTACTCCACTCAATCTCTATTGTTTACTATCTATAGTTCGTTCATATATTATTTTATTAGACATACTGATACATACAAATTTATTAAATTTACAATCTGTCAATTAAAATTTGTATTAAAGTAAATAAATATATATGTATGTATGTATATGTATATACAAAAATTATTTAATACGAAATAACAAAATATCATTAAATATAATCGTGATTATGGCAAATCAACAAGTGTGTGTTGTATATTCATACATATGAATGCTATTGACTGGCGGGCTGGTTGGCACTGTTGTCATCCATGCAACAACTCTGTGTTTTACATATAACAAAATGAAATATTAATAAAAAATAAACAAATGACAGATAATTTTAAATACAATGCAAAAAAATATAAATAAATCTTAAAATATAAAAACGTATTTAAAAAAAGTGTGTTGACTATATTTACAATGACATCAACCATATGGTGTGAAATTATTTAAGAATAGCATTTATTATAAGGATTTTAAATTATTTATAAAATTTAGCAAAATAAGCTACGAATATAGAAGTTTAAATTACAAAATTATTATCATCTAAAGGCGAATTCTATTACAAAAATTAAAAAATAAATACAAAAGCTAAGAGGTATATAAAATGTTTTCCAAATTTGTTTTATTTCAAATACATCAGTCCATTTTGTTATAAGTAAAAGTCTAGAAATTGTTCTTCACCTTCATTCTACCCAATCTTTTTCTCTTTCCTGAGGAGTGGTGAGAACCTGTTAGGTGATATCTTCATGTTACTCAAAGTTAAAAAAGTGAAAGTTACGTCGATTCTGTATTAGAAAATACTTTATCAAAACAAACATTAATTATTTTGTTCGCATTGGAGATAATTTTGTATACCTATCAATTATAGGGGAAAACGTATATCATAATAAATCATGTAAAAAATTGAATCTTTTACCAAACAACATTTGGAAAAAATATTTTATTTAAAAATTTGTACTTTTAGGAAATTTGTTTTATTTTTCTTCAAATATATTTTTTAATCTAAAAAGTATTATAAACTACTTTTAATATTTATTTGAAAAATGTAACTTATTATTTCAGATTTGAAATCACTAGATATTGGAACAAATTATCGAGCTAAGTTTCATTCTTTCTAGTTTTGATTTTATAAAGTTTATTTTATTATATGACAAGTTTTCGTTTTGAGTCCATTTAACATTCGTTTTTTTTATACCCAACCAATTCTTTATAAAATTCAAAAAGATTTTTTTTTAAATTTCCCTCAATTAACATAAAATCTAGTACCCATAAGATAATGTGCCTTGTGTAGCACAATACAGATTATTATTTATGTGTTTTTGTTTTTATCTCATGAAAATAAAAAAACAAACAGAAAATGGAAAAAACAACAACAACAACATTCTTGTTTTTAATTTATATTTTGCAATTTTCTTTTTATTTCCAATTTCTTTCCTTGTTAATGTCAATCAATATTCGAGGTAAATATATGTTTACGAATACATATTAACATGAGCTTTTTGTTTTTATTGTTGTTTGCTATTTTTTTTAATAATCATTCTGTTGACAACATTTTCTTTATGACCAGTCAGTCCGTCATTTATAATTTTTCATTTATAATCCTTTGTTATTAATGGTCATCTTCATCATCATTATCATCGTCTTCATTAAAATTGCCATCATCGCTATTATTATTGTTAAAAATATCATATTTTTGTGGATCATTATTATCTGGGGCTGAGTTGTGTTGCGATGACATGTAACCTGAAATGTCTTTTATATTGTCACAGCAGTTTTGTTGTTATGTATGCCTATTTATTAAATTTTTATTAACAAAAACACATTCGGGAAATTTGGAGTAAGGAGGCTATTTTACTCATTTAATTACAAATATTCCAAAATACATACATATGTACAAACATACTTTGAAGCTGTACTATTTTGCAAAGTGTACTCGTTTTATATAGTTCTGCCCCATTTGTATATCAGAGTCAGTCAGTCAATCAGTTAATTTATCTCTCTCTAGCAAAGGATGACCCAGTTTATAGGTTTTGTAGTTGCGTTTATGAAGAGTATGTCAAAAAGTATGTCAATTTTATTTACTTTTTTCCATATGTATGAAAGTAGTTGTTTATGAAAATTCATAAAAAAAACATACAAAAATCATATTTAATCTTATTTGATACTTTTTCATAAAAAAGGGTTGATAAATAAATGTAGTATGTTGTTATTTTGGGGCAGACAATATTGATGATAAAGATTTTTTCATAAAATTATTCGAAAAAATCAATATATTGGATAGATAAACGTGTAGCATAGAAAATATATTTTTAAATGTTTATGTGTGATAATAAGACAATTTCGAATATGTGTATTACTGTCATATAAAGTTTAAATTTAGTTTAATCCATAGATTACCAAGATATGAAGCTCTGTTGTGAAAAACCTAAATCAGATGTTACAAAAATTTAATTATTCGAGAAAAAATAATTTATTTTGACATTTTAAAACAATAATTATTTACATAAACTGCAGCAAATTTCCCAATGTGTTTAACATAATTTTAAGATCTTTTCTAGCATTCAAAACTTCTGAAGTAAAGTCTTAAAAATTTGCAAAACTATCAAGTAGTTTTAAAATGTTTGCAATTAATTAACATTTAATGGGCCCCCCGGACCATGATTACCGCCTACATACGAAATAATATAATGATATTCTATATCGATTTATTAATCGGGGGCCGATATCATCGGCACCAGATAAATATAGTAAAAATTATATACGAAATGCTAAACTTAAAAATGTCTCTACTATATTTTGTGTAAGATATATAAATTAAATTTAACAAAATAAAATACAAAATTGCACTAAACATTCTACAATATATTTTGAGACACACGACACCAACAATGTTGTAGGTTGGTTACATTGAAACACTTGCTCAAGTACAGACACACACACATAACTACTTGCAACACATGCACTTCAGATGCACATCTCTTGAAGTCTTTTGGTTTTGATAGCGTTGTGTTTCGTGCACGCACTCACGTTGTTTTTTATTATACTTAATGTTTAAATATAACAATGTTCTTGCAATTGCAACCAACTAAATGCAGCTAGCATAATGTACAGTGTTGCACGTATCATACTTACATACGTATTTATAAACATATTTACCAAGATGTAGTACTAAATTGTCGTATGTTTAATACATGACGTTTTGTAAAGTTACAAATAACATATGCCAAAAAATAAAAAAAAACACACACACACAAAAATTACAATAAAAAAACAGCAAAATAGGTTGCATTTACATTTTGCAGATATTGAAAGGAATGTTTACTTTATATTGAATAAAATGTAATAAAAATTATAGTCGTTGATTCTTATTTTCTTTCCAAAAATACATTATTTTTATTACCAAGTGTCTGATAAATAAATTAAAACATTGAAATCTCTGAATAGTAAAACGAAATGCTTCAGAAAATGTGCGAGAAGCAGAAAAACTGAAAATGAAACTGATAAAGTAAACAAAATAAATGATTCGAAATAAATATATGTCTTATAAAATAGCCAATGATAATCACGTTTTAGTCATGCACCTACATTTATTGCAAAGTATGATTTTGCAGTTTAGCAAAAGACGTAATTACAAATATTTACTACAATTTGCAATTAAATGCAACACGCACTTTGGTTGTAAACGACAATTAAAGATTCAATGTAAAATTTTATTAATACCCTTTTAGATAAATCCTGTATCGGTTTGAAGCTGACTAAACCGAATCGATTGATAGCCGAAGCTATCGATCAAATTGTTATTCGTAGCTGAAGGATCAACTTCAATTTTGGTTAATAAATTTGCAGTGTTTTTATAAATAAAAACAGTCGTATTCACAAAATAATAATGTATGTTTGATAAAGGTTTACAAACTTTATGTATGTAAATTTCCATAAGAAAAATATAGTAAACCTTTATCAAGCATACATTATTTTTTGTGAATTTAGCTGAAAGTCTTTAAAAATTTATTAGAAAATAGTACATACTGTTTAATTTAATACTGTGAATAAAATCATAAACTTATATAGCACGATTTTAGAAATTATATTTCTTTGTTTTATCAAACATTAGATTTATAATAAATTTCTGGAACGGAGCTAATTAGGTTCAAAATGGGTAATAAATACTAAAGGTATAATTATAGTCACTGTTTAACCGGTAACGATTTTTAGTTCCTTACCCAATTTCAAAGATTTTTATATCACCTCATAGCTCTTAATAAATCTTTTAAAGAACGAAATTGCATTTACCAGTTATCTCATATATTTTTCGAGTTATACACATTGAAAATTTCAACAATCTCAATTTTGTAAGATTTGGTCAAGTTTTTCCATATATTACTGAGCTTATACGAACGCAAATAAAAATAACTTGTAAGTAATTATTTCACCATTTATACCGAAATTGCATTAAGAAATGTCCATAATTTTAATTATTAATTAATTATGATAGGTTCGCACAAACACTATATATCCCAACTGACTTTATTAAACTTTTATATATATTAAATATTTAGATAAAGAACCGAGTACTCGGATTTGTAATTGAATTGAAATCACACAAAATTTTTTTTTTTAATTTTTTATTACTGTATACTGGTAAGTAATTATATATAGATACTTAAATTAAATTAAGTGTGGAAGTGTGTATATTTTATACATTTCGCTCAAAAAATTCTCCGGATTGTTGAAACATTTTTAAATTGATAAATTTGAAAACTAACGAAATATACAGGCAGAAGAACATACATCCGAAAATAAAAAATATAATTCTAAAAAATACCTAATAATAAATAAACAAATAAAACGTGAATTTATCTTGACATAATGTGGGGCGCTGAGAAAATTACTAAATCATCAGATTTCCTCATAACCAGTTGATAACCAACTTATTACAAACTATTGTAATTTATGTAAAGCAAAATAATTATCATTACCGCAAAATTGAATCGCTTCCGAAGTAGAGCTGTGCCGCTTCGGAAAGGTAGTGAGCAGATCTTAAGGTCCTTTTGAAAAGTTGATTTAAAAAGACATAAATATTTTTTTTGTTGACTTCTCTAAAAAGGATCCACTATATATTTACTAAATGGTAGATAATCTATATTTAATATTCAATAATTTGTCCCAATCTTTCTATACTTAAACCTCAACCAAAATTAAAAACTCTTTCCCTTCCCTATTTACATTTAGCATTTAGTTTATCATTTGCTATTTTGTTTTTCTTTGTTTCTCATTAACTACTCCCCTACATCACAGTGAACAGCAACTGACATTAAAACGATGTATTTTGATATCAACCATAATTCCTGTGTCATTATTTTTATTATTTCAAGCTAAAGGGGTTTCTCATCATCATCATCATCATCATTACAATCATCTACTTCATCTGGTTAAAGCCAAACTTATGTATGTTTCTGTTTCCACACGTGCTGTGTATGTTTAAGAAATAAAATTGAAGAAATAATGAGGGGAAAAAAAGGAATAAAATATGTGGCTGCAATAGCAACGTGCCAACATGTTTTTAGTCTCTTTGGTTTTCCGAAAGTTGGCTGGCTGGCTGGTTGGTTGGCATCTGTTGATATTTGATGTTGTTTGCCTCATGGTTGCCAGTTTGCCACCATAAAAAGTGCAACAAAGAGGAGCAAGCTCAATAAAAATGTGTTTTCTTCTCTTACTGTTCCCCGCCCCCCTCAACGTTTGGGTAGTTCACCATAAGGGGTCAACAATAAATGTTAATATAAACAATAATAAATATTTTTATGTTCCATCAAATAGTTGCCTGGCACGCATTTAACCACAAACTATGGGAGTATATAGTATAAATATGTAATGCAAAACTAAAGGCGGTAAAATTCATAATATTTTCAACTTTTAAATTTATTTATAGTGCGGGAACTATCTATGTAAAATATCGAAATGTTTATAATGACTTTTAATGAATCATTATTTTATAAGACAAGAAAATCGAATGCTTTAAAGTAATAATACAAGTTTAATACTTTCGTTCAGAGCCAAGAAATCATTATTATATTATTTCTGTATATTATTGCTGCATTATTCTACTATATGCATTTCCTGTATTTACCATTTTGGTTGACCCTGCCTCAAGGTGCCATAAATTTGCTTATTTTAGTTCATAACACATTGAACTTTTCAGATTCCCCTGGCAAACATTTGAAAATGACTACACGTGTTAAATAAATATCACGTTCAACTTTTTATTGTATATAACTATGTGTATATGTTTAACACCGTTTCCAGGGATTTATTATTATTATTTTATTTTTTGAAATAACAATGATTAAAATGATCAATTCTATATTTGTCACAAGAAATTTTACAATTCAATTTTATATTATTGATTTTAAATAATTTTTTAGAGATTTTATTGAAATAGGAAATAATTAATTGATTTTTATAAAAGAATATCAATAAAATTTTATAAACTAATAAAAGTAAATATTGTAAAGCCGAAAAAAATCTTCCTACACCCACCTTAAAGTTCGACTCAGAATCACTTTTTGAGTCGATTTCACCATATCCGACCGTCTGGTTAACTGTCCATGTGAAGCTTGTGCGTAAAGTACAGGTGGCACAAGGACGGAGCCTATTGATTTTAATCATGATCGGGTTATTATTTTACTTATCCCCCATACAAATGTATAAGTGACAGTGCAAAATTTCATGAAAATCGGTCGATAATTGACCATAGCTCCCATATAAGACCCAATTTCGTCAATAACCAAAAGGTGCCTAAATACATGTGAATCTTAGCATCGACGTAATATTCTGTAATAAAATGTATTTTACACTTAATATAAGTATATGTCCATAATTGGCTCCTTTGTTTAGGGTATCAAGTTATCGAAAATATTGCATAAAACAAAATTTTGTAACTTTTCTATAAAAACAAAACACTGAAAATTTTCTAAAAAAAAACTAGATAAGAAGGTATAGTAAAAAATTTTCAGTGTTTTTATGGAAAATTTTCAATATTTTGTTTTATGTAGTATTTTCGATAACTTTTCTTTTTTCATCAAATTTTCTTTTTTAACAACAAAATTTCCTTTTTTATTTTTTATATTAATTCGATAAATTTTAATATTTTTATAAAAAATATTCAATATTTTTGATATTGGAAATTTTCGATAACTTTTTACAAATTTGATAATTATTAGAAAATTTTGGATAAATTTTTAATATTTTTTATAGGAAATTTTCTATATTTTTAAAGCATGGAAATCAATTAAATAAACATTAAATTTAAATTTTTCTAATAAATTACAATTAATAGCATTTGGGCATGATTAAGTACAACAATAACATTGTAAGATAATAAATTTATATAAATTTTATTTTTTAACTATTTTATTGTTGTGCTGAATCAGATCCTTAACTTAGAAAACAAATTTAAATCGTAGTTGTGAAATGGTGTATTTGAAATTGTTGTTGTTTTTTTTCGTAATACTCAAAGTATTAAATGTCATAATTTATGTTAAAATTGTGTATACACTACGTCAAATACTATAAATCATCAAGTTAACACGTTTAATGTGATTAAATGTTTTAAAAGAAAAAAAAGAAGCAAATTTTAAAATGAAGCTAAAACAGTTTTATATTTTTTTAACTAAAATTCAAATATGACCTGAAATTAAGAATGCAAAGTTTTCGATATAACATCTCCTAAAAAATATGAAAACTCCCATTTTTTCCCTTCATATATTATTGACAATAATTTCACCATTATGCTTATTTTTTTCAATTTCTATTATTATTATTATTATTATTATTATTAATATTATTATTATTATTATTATTATTATTAATATTATTATTATTATTATTGCATAATAATATTAACAATTTTCTTTTACTGCCATAATACAGGCAATTGTTTAACACTTTTGTTTATATTTAGTATATTTTCTTTACAAACATTTTTTTTTGTAATTATTCCTTTATATACAAAATATATATTTTTATTATTTCAACAATAAATCTTTGTCAAAATGACTTTGTTCTGGTTTCTTTCTTTAAAAGAAATTCTTTAGAGTTTTTTTTACAAGACTGGCAATATTGCAGTGTAATAGTGTGGTTTAATAATAATTTAAATACACATAATTACACAAAAGAAATACATACATATGTATGTATTTATTTTACTTATATAGATTTCTTTTATATGATGTGCTAAATTGTTGTATATTTACATATATATTTTATATCAGAAATTCCAGGAGAAATCAATGAAAAAATATGCATTATAATGCAACTGCATTTTATATTATTTACTACATCGTTTTTGAAATTAAAAAAAGAAACAGTTATGGTATTTTGGTTGAATAAAATGTGTGTGTGTGTGTGTGTGTGTGTGTGTGTATGTCAACTGTGAACTAAATCGAAAGACTAATGGTATCTTAATATTTGATTTTTCATGGAATTCATTGT
>MINK01173158.1:2664-32119 GCA_001735545.1 Phormia regina
CAAATTCCGACCAATTTTTAAGTGCTTTCCTAACACTTATTTACCAACTGTTACGCATCACTGGAAAGAACGATTTCAGGCCTTTCCAAAGAGCTAAAAATATTTCACAAATCTTCACAATGAGGATGTGGAAAGTGTACCCAACGCATCGAGTGTAAATTTTTTCATTCCAACCAATTTTAGGTGCTTTCCTAAAATTTCTTTGCAAAGTGTTATACACCATTGAAAAGAACTGTTTTAGGCCTTTAAAAAAGCTTAAAATATTTTGCATTGCTTAAGAAATGTAAGAGTTACGTGCAGACGTACATGAGAATGTGGGAAGATGCGTCTGCCTCCCACATTAGGCGGCATCCTGGACTGCGTCTGTCTCCAGAGCAGCGGCAGTTTATCTTTCTTTCACCTCTGGCATAGGTATAAACTGACAACCCCCCCACCCCCAATCTATGAAAACATGTCATCAGAGAACGGATCTTTGTCCCTGGTCGAGGGTTCTAAAATCTCCAAGGGAAACGTGAGTACTCAGGTTGAGGCCACAGGTCTGAGTGCCATTGGAGCTACTGTGACCATGACTGAACGGACGAGCTGGATGCTCGTGATCCCTCGACCTTGACAACCCGGGAAAAGCGTTTGAGGCGGAAGCACACCTGCCACATACAGAAGTATGAAGCTATGCTTAATACTACTGTTGTGGAGGTCAGGCGACGACCGATGAGAAACACCAGAGTAAGAAGGTGATCGCAGCCAAACCTGTGCCCCACGCTAACTCTGGACCGAGCACGATTGTATGTCTTTTAATAGCACATAGGAAAAACTAAATCTGCGGCACGGAGATTCTCCGTCAATTCGAATAAACAATATTCGTAAGAACTAACAGCAGTATTTTTATCAAAAAATTGATTCCACTTATCGTGATAAATTGCAATTTGAACAAATAAGGAAGAAGCACAACATATTGAAGCATACTTACGCTTGATTATTTAAAACAAATCAATTATTATATTGTAAAATTATTCTGTTATTTCTATATTTTAAGAAAGTGCGATTACTTGAATATATTTATATACTAACCAAAATGTGTATGTGTGGAAACATTTTTAAATTGTATGTAAAAATAGATCGAACAAAAATAAATTTCAAGAAACCTACAACTACACAAAATATTACAACTAGCATTTTTGAAAAGATTCGCAGTAGTAGGAAGACAGATATTGGTATATATATTACGGAATTTCACTAACACTTATCTTTCCCTTGTTTGCTATTACGGAATTTCACTAATTCTGTTTGCTGGTTTCATTTACAAAAAGCTAGAGACTTGTTTAGGTTTGTGTCTACTCTATTTACCCTGGACTACTTCAAAAAAAGCTATTTTTATATAAAAAGCTTCTCAACAAAATCGAGCTTTTTCTACTTAGTGGTCACTGTTGCCAGCTACAATTTTTTATCAATTTTATACTTTTCTTTTCGGGCTGCCACTGCTCATTACTGGGACTGTTAAAATTTAAAATAAAAACGTTGCCTTTATTTCCTTAAGGGTTCTTTTTTTGAAAATTGTCTTACGCATATCGATTCCTCTCTTCTTCCTGAATCTATAAATTGCATCCAGTGCCTCAGTCACACGCAATATACCCTTATCTTTCCCTTGTTTGCTAAGGGTTTCTATACAAAATTTTATTTTTCTTTATCACCAAAATTCATTTATTTTTTATTATTTTCTTTATTCATGATTTGTCATTTAAAAAAAATGACTAAGCATATTTTTAGTTTCCAAGTTTATATAGACCTTCAAACTATATGTACAAAATTTCGTTATCGTACATACTTTTATTTGATAGATATCGACATAAAACTATAAAATTGACCATGCCAATTTTTGGTTTCCGAGTTTATATTGACCCTCAAACTTTGCGTACAAGATTTCGTTGTCATACATGATTTTTTCAGAAACTTCAGCAAAAAACTGATTTAGCGACACAGGATGCTTCTAATATCTTGTCCATAACTTTGTTGTTTACTTACGGATTTTGCTCAAATTCAATCCCAAACAAACCTTATATAAGACAAATAATTTTCGTCTCCCTACGATTTTCCGTCCGAGCTCTATGGCTAGATCGACCCAGAATATATATACTTTATGGGGTCTTAAACGATTATTTCGACATGTTACACAGAGAATGACAAAATCAATGGTGAGAATAAAAACATAAACTTTCTCTTCAGGTTAATGGAATTATGTACTAGTCATATGGCAACATTCCTCAATTCACTTGGGCGATTCTACACTACAAAGCTTCTACATTCCACAATATTTACTGACATTTATTGACAATGATAAAATAAATTAAAAAATTTAATAAATAATAAAGTGCGAATATTAAACTTCTCGGCAAACCAAACTTCAACAAAAATAAACAAAAGTGCCAACATTTTATCAGTAAAATAATAAAAAAACACAGGACCATTGAATCATACTATTCTTGGAAAGCTACATTCACCTCCAACATCCATCACCACAAGAGAAACCAATATCAGAACTCCGATTTCACAGACAATTGTCTGGGAAAGTGAGTCCAACGCTGGGACATCCCATCCCTGAAACCATAGTCTCAATCTCTAACTTCTTCCTAGTCGGGCCATTATACTGATCCAATGGTGGCAATTCAGGTAATATACCAAATTAAAATTTAATAATTTTATTCCTTCTTCCTACTTATTATCTGCACTCTAGGGTTGTACAAAATCTAACTAAATAATCTTCCATTCATTTATATACTAAGAGGAAATGGTTTACAGTAAAAATTTGCAGTCATTCAAAAAAATTTATTCAACGATCCAAATAGAATCAACTAATTTTAAACTAATATTAAACAAAATTCAGGCTGTTATTGCTCTTTCTTTCAACGGGGTTGAAACGAAAGACACCAAAATTAGTTATTAAACAAATAATTTTGGAGAGCTATTAGGTAGTGTAAAAGTGGTGGGTTTTTATTCAACGTTATAAATATTTATTTTTAAAATTTGTTGATGAAGCTGCTGCTGTTGTAGCATTTTCTCCAACTGTAATGGCGCTTAACGAAGTTGACAGGACTTTCGGCGAAATCGACTGTCAATTCTATACGTTCCATTCACAATGGTAAAATCTGCAACAGTCAGTGCTGTACAGAATTATATTAAAGGAGGGGCTCCATATCGATGTCTAAGAAGTCATCGTCTTCCTCCTCTACTCGAGACTCAACATGCAGCCTTGCAAGGGTGCAACTAGAATGGCTTCGCTGAGGCGGTCCATAGTAGCTACCATTTCTCGAAGCAACAAACAGTTATTGCAGTATCCATGAACTCTAACACTGTGAAGGAGCTGACTCAAGGAAAACAAATGAGGCGTCTAATAGGTTCCATGAAAAAAAATAACAAAAAAAGAAAATACATACAGCAATACAGAGATTACTGAGGGCTAATAGTACTAAGTAAGTTAAATATTAGCTACTTATCCAAAACTGGCAACCAATAGAGTTTTACTATTGGTCGAGTGATCAAACAAAATTGTGTTCGCATATCTGCTACGCGAACTCTTTTGTCTAATCCGTGATAAACCGCATTCGAATGCGCCCCATTCGCCATTCGTTAGGAGGCAATATCTCATCCTTTACTATAACGAAATCTCCAACTCTTAGTTCCTTTTTTGGATAACGCCATTTATAGCGTTTATGGAGTTGGTGTAAGTAGTCTACCTTCCATATATGGGCAAATCGATGGTGGAGAGCCTTTAGTTTCCCCCACCAATTAACACAAATTAAGCATTTGCTTATACATTTCTTCACTGCCCTCTTAAGAGCAGGAATATAGAACTGATATCGTACGATGTTCATCATGAGTGAAATATCAGCATGCATAAGATTTGTGTGCATAAAACCAAATATCATTTCGCATAAGTTAGATTCATATGGAATAATAATCGGGCACTTTTCGTCATATGTCATTAGCAGAGTTAACTAATCGACCGTTAACTCTTATAAGTGCATTCGAATCTAGAAACGGATTCAGAGTCAAAATGGATCCTTTCCGTGAGATTGGGCGGCACTTGCTAAGATCCTTATATTCACTAGCGTAGTAAGCCCTCTGGGTTAACTTTATCAAAACAATTTTAGAATAATTCAATTCACTCTGAGACAGAGAATCGGTATAAGTGGAAACGTTAGACCTAAACCTTTTAGAGGTCAGATGATAAAACCTATAAATATATGATATCACTCGGAGAGCTCGATCTCCAAGTAGCGTTTCCGACATTCTCGAGTATCTTCGTTGTGCGATTGGCTACATAAGTTTTCCATGTTGAAGGATGCTTTTGTAACCAGGCTAAAACAATAGTAGAGTCGGACCACAAATGAACGGAGGCTCCTGGAAACAAATATCTATCCAGTAAATGTTTCACCGATTTTGAGAGCAATACAGCACTACAGAGTTCCAATCGCGGCAAGGTAATTTTCTGTAAAGGTGCTACCTTACTTTTGGCAACCAACAAGCTGGAACATCTAACTATAGAGTTTCAAGACCTAATGTAAATAGCTGCGCAATAAGCCAACTCTGAAGCGTCACAGAACCCATGTAACTGAATATAATTTTCTGGTTGAAATTTTATCCAGCGTGGAATTTTTATATCTTCGATTTTTTGTAAATTCTCCGTAAATTTCCTCCATTTGACAAAAATATGCTGCTTTACGTCATCATCCATCATTAAGCCAGCCTACCGGGTCATAAAGTTTAGCTTTCCAGCGAATACCCAGAGTCTTTGTGGAACTCGAATCCATAAATCTGAGGAAATTGTTATCCAAGAGATTTCCCTTTGGAATGTTTTCCAATAACTGCGGATGATTTGCTGTAATTTCCTTAATGGAAATCCTATATCCATCCATTTTCTCTATATCTCCGTTGAAGACATATTTATATTTCCTCCAGTTTAAAATAATAGTCATTATATCTCTTGAAGAATTGGTCCATTGTATAACACATCATTCAAAGAATAAGAATTCTTTCTCTTATGAGACCCATTAGAAACTATGCGAACTTTTGTCGATGCACTATCTAGTCGGAAGACTGCATGATGTGGTAAATAATATGAAATATATTTTCCATCCTCACATTTTTCTATGGAATCACACCTTTCCATATAACCCAATTCCAAGTATTCCCGTAATATATCATTGTAAATGTTCTAAACTTGACTAGATTTGTATGTATTGCCTACTCGCTGCAAATCGAGACGAGGATAAAAACAATGATTTTTGAAATTCCTCTTTGAATGGTAATTTTACCTCATATCGACCATCTTCACGCTGATAAGTGGTTTTTTATAAAGTTCCTCACAAAATATATCTTCTTCTGACAAAATATATTTATTTGAAATTTCCTCAATATCCCAAAACTTTCTATTCTTGTCCACCTATTTTGCCACCATATTTCCCAAAACATGCTTCCTAGTTCCCTCTAATAAAATATATGGAATTATGTCGCTAGCTAGCAGCATATCAATTTTGTAAATCGCTTATCTTGGAGAGATTAGGGTTAGCGAATGTTGTGGATGGCATCAAACTCGTTTGAAACAATCACAGCTTGAGTATCAAGCCCAAAACTGTGTTTATCCGCACATAATGTGATATTGCAAAGTTGCTTTGAATTAGCAACGACAGTACCTCCTAATCCACATATTTCAAAATCTGCTGGTTCCGTTCTCAAATTCAACATTTTCCTAATTCTTTCAGTCATAAAGGATTTCTTTGAGGCAGAATCGATTAAAGCGCGAACAGTAAATTTTTCACCTAAATGATTAATTTGTATTAAAGCAGTTGGCAACAAAATATCATCATGATTAACCGACATATGAACATTTGTCGGTATGGTATTGCCAGAAAAGCATGAGGTCTCCATTTGATAGTTTTCCGGGGTCAAGTAAGACATTAGCTTTGTTGATTCAGTATGAAATGTATCAACTGGCTTCCTTCCACTTTGGTTAGCCCGTTTTGTCTGGTTTTTGTTACTGATCGGATGTAATAAGCTGTGATGCCTTTCCTTACATTGTGTACAGCAGAAAACGCTTTTACAATCCTGATTCAAATAGTTAGGAGAAAGACAGTTCGTACATATTTTGTTCTTTTCCACATACTCTGTTCTCTGCCTTATGGATAAATTGAAAAATTTCTGATAAATTCGAAGGTTATGCTCCCTGAGCAAAACTCTTGCCTCTATTAACCTTACTAGTTCCTTCTCCCTGTACACGTTTACTAGTGCTACCTTCTACTAACCGATCACGAGCCATTTCTACTCTCTCTATTACCCTGTGTCTATTTTTCAAAAATGTATCCATTTGATCCCATGTTGGTAATTCAGTTTCAGATTCCAAGGACTCTTCCCAAACAGCTATTGTCTGTATTGGCAGTTTTGTACCACACAAATAAACAAGTATAGGATCCCATTGATCTATCCGTATACCATGTGCTATCAACATAGCGAGACAATCGCATATGATGGTTCTAATTCTATTAATGTCTTCACTAGTCTCTGTGACTGCAACTTTTATATTAAAAAGGGATTTCAATTGAATTTCTACCAAAATTTTTTTGTTTTCATACCGCGAATTCAAAGAATTCCATGCAGGCAAATAATTCCTTTCCGATAAAGGAAATTTTTGTACAATTGAATGTGCGTCGCCACTTGTCTTATTCAGTAAGTGAAAGAATTTTTCGACTTGGGATACTCGTGGGTTTGTATGATAAAGGACAGAAAACATGTATCTAAAAGATGGCCATTTCTCGTAGATGCCATTGAAAACCTTCATGTCACAAGCTGGTACATGCAGGCCCAGTTCAGAAAGGTCAAATGTAGCGTTTGTGGGATAATATAAAGAACTACTTAAAACTGTCTTCAATAAGTCGTTCATATTAGCCTTCGTGAACTGGTATTTTTCCCTACATTCTCGGGATCGAGTTCTTACCAATTCTTTAAATTGCGTCGAAATTATAGAATCGGCCGTACTATAAATAGCCTCATACGACATTCTAATGGTTTTCCAATCTTCCTCTAAAGATTCTAATTTAGCCTCTACTAAAGACTCCGTTAAGTCCTCAGCATCCATTTTCGCAAAATTTTCGAACTCATTAAACATGTTCTCCGTTTCCACGAAAAACTTAGAATGTGTCTGACTACCCATTTTACATTATTATTCAAATTATTTATTCGTTTTGTCGTTTCGCAATTGAGTTTCCAAATCTTTTTGTGAGTAATGTTCTCCCTAATTACTCACAAATCGTTACGTAGTAACTTCCTGCTTTAAAGTACCAAAATACCGATGCCCGCTTTTATATTGAAAAATATAAAAAAATAAATAAATAAAAGATCCGCAAATGCCAGTGCAACACTGATATATTTTTCTTTACTTAGGAAATATTACCGCTTTTACCACATAAATAATTTAAAATTTTATTTAATTATTTTACCGCTAACAATGTAATTGAGCAGGGATAATGATATGCTTATTTATTTATTATCTGTGTGAACCGCTTGCGATATAAACGCGCGGATGTTACTATATGTGTTTTAGCACCGACTAATATTATTAGTTATTAATTCGTGTAAACCACTGAAAGTCGCTATTTCGACTTTTTTCATATAGTAGTATAAAAAATGTTGAATAAAAAACGGTTTTTATTCAACGTTATAAATATTTATTTTTAGAATTTGTTGATGAGGCTACTGCTGTTGTAGCTTTTTCTCCAACTGTAATGGCTCTTAACAAAGTTGACAGGACGTTCGGCGAAATCGAATGTCAATTCTATAGGTGCCATTCACAATGATAAAATCTGAAACAGTCAATGCTGTACAAAATTATATTATAAGATGTCTAAGAAATCATCGTCTTCCTCCTCTACTCGAGACTCAACAAATATAGAAAATATACTTGAACAATAGTACGACAACGTATAAGGAAAATAATTTTTCTACCAATTATTCGTTATCTTAATTACATATTGCACTGAATTAACTATATCACATTTGAAATATTATTGCATTTTGTTTTGATGTTATTGCAACTATCCCAGACTCAATAACCCAGTTAACCAGAAAATGTTAATTGCTCAGGCATCTAAAGACTTTAAATAAATGAATACTTCATAGCTGAATAATCCTTATAGTAAAGTGATACAACTACATAATATCGAAAATATCAGGACAAAACATAAAAATAGGAAAACTACTAGTATAAATTTGAGCTAATATTGCACTTACTTAACTATATCACAGTCTACAAAGAATTGTTGCACCTATAATTTTTTTTGAAATTGCAACTGTTCTTTCCTTCTCTTTTCTCTGCAGGAGATACTCATCAGGTATCCATGAGAAACAAACCAACTAATGCTATTTTCATTAAGAAAATGCCTAGTTGCTCCCCAACATTGCTACTGATTTATTTAACTTCTTGGAATTGGTCCCCGACAAATCGTAGCACTCTTTTTTGGGGCAAAATAAATAAAAACAAAACAATAGGCTTTTACAACCTCTTTAATAATCATCTTCATTCTGACTTTCGACATAAAAATCAGCACAATGCCATTTGGAAACGCCCCTGTCACCTTCATTAATGTTAAGCTATTCTCTTTTACCCCTAAAATCGTTTTCAAAATAACTTTCAATCTCTTATACCTCGCTCAATTATGTATCCACGAAATTCTAGTACGGGAAATATGAAAACTCTTATCATTTAATTGCTTTACCCTTTTCTCTAATTTCATTCCAGGTCCAAAAATAAATAGTAATATATTGTGCATATCAAAACAAAGCTGGTCACAATCAAATTTAATACTGGACATCACAACCATTTGATTCAACAATATATATATTATTAAGAGAACTATCATCTATGCAAGGTAATAAACAAAAACAAATATAACGAACTAACCTATTTATTGCACTTTCACCTCAGATTTTAATATCTTTTGAATGAAATACTACCAACGGCTTGCCCTGGACTGTTTCGAAATCATACAATGTAGGGCCTCAATACCCTACATTTTAAGAATTTCCTTCATAAAATTTTACATTTTGCTTAAAATTTCTAAATAAAATATTTCTTCGATACACCTCTTGGCCTGGTATAAATTTTACTACTCGTGTCCCTCTGTTTTACCTTTCGGCGCTTCGCTCATATGCTTTACTCATGTTTTGTTCCATTTTCTCACGTATCAATTGTATTTCGTTATCTCTGCTCAATTGGACAATTTCATGTTAGGTCAGGGATTTCAATTTTATGCTTAGCTTATAATCCACACCACTACTAAACATATGGTATCCAAACAACACGAAAAATGGAGTCACACCGGTGACAGCATGTACTGACGTTTTTAAAGCACACTCGATCTCGGACAAATACATGTTCCAATCGCGGTGGTCTTGTTCAAGATACGCGCGTATGGCAGAAAATACAGATTGGTTGACACGTTCACTGGGGTTACTTTGAGGTGAATAAACTGAAGTCTATTAGTGTTGTATCTTGTACTTGTTCATGAGATTCTCGCAATTTTTTACTACAAATTGACTACCATTGTCACTATGTATCACTTCTGGTACTGTTGCTTCCCTCATAGCTTTCAAGAAGGTATATTTAGTGAAGTGATCGACGACTATAAATATGTAGCAATTGTCTTTTTGGGCCGAGAATATTTTCTCATGAAGTCAATGTATAGTTATTGAAAGGGCCTTTCAGTTATCACTGGTTATCCAATTTCAGACCGAAGATTTATATTACTGGGCTTTGTCTCCTTGCAGACTTGCCAATTAGCTATAAATTTCATTACCTGAAAAGCCATTTTAGGCCAATAATATAATCTCTTTAACCTCTCAAGAGTTTTTGTGACTCCGCCATGTGCAGTTGTTGGAGTAATATGTGCATTTTCTATAAAAGATTGAGTTATTGTTTGAGGAATCCATAATTTCCACGGAGATTTGTCTTCGTATTTGTAAAATGTCGTCTTTTTGTATACCAATCTATCATCAACTCTTAAATCCGGTAGTTTCTCTGCGTTATTTTGAATATGGTTTGCTAAATCCTTATATTCCTGGTTCTCGAACTCGTCTGTTTCATATCCTAGTAGATTCATTTTATCAATTTCGTCAATGTTTGGTAATCTAGAAAGTATGTCCGCCACAATGTTTTCAGAGCCTTTCCGATGTTCTATTTGGAAATCAAACATTTGCAATTGTAACGACCACCTAGCCAATCTGCCCGTTAAGTCTTTCAATGACATTAGCCATTTTAAGCTCGAATGGTTAGGTTAGGTTTAATGGGCAGCTGTCCGAGTGGTTTCGAGACAGCTCACTTAGATCCAGATCTTGGATCTTCTTCCTCGTCAATGCAACTGCGACAGAAGTCGTTGGAAGGGAGACCGAGTCTCCTAGCATGAGCACCAGCAATCCAGTGCCCTGTGACAACGGATATCAGAGTACGTAGCCGATGTCTTGGTAGTCCCAAGATGCGACTTGACCGAAGTCCATCATAATGGGGCCATATTTGTCTCGAGATTGAACAAGTTGGTACATTCGACCACCTTTCTTGTGCAATCCTCGATAGATGCCTTAGTATCATAGACCTGCAGGATGAGAGCAGAATGCCGACAAGTGGATCTGCTTCCTTATTTCTAAGGAGCGATCCCATTTTGGCCAGTTCGTCCGCAGTGATATTGCCCGGGGTATTTGAGTGACCCCTTACCCAGACTAGCTCCAGGTTTGAATGTCTCGCCATCTCGTTTAGAGATGGCCGGCATTCATGTCGAAAAGACACCCGAGAGCGATTAAATCGCAGCTTGACTGTCCGTACGAATTTGGATTTCCTCACCGAATACCCTGTAGTACATCAACCAGTTTACTGCTCTCTTTATAGCCGAGATCTCTGCTTGAAGAATGGTGCAGTGAAGGAAATGCTTTTCCCATATTTGGGAATGAAGACACACACCCCAACCCCATTAACAGATTTGGATCCATCAGTGTTGACCTCTACAGAACTGTCTCTAAGTACAGGATCAGCAGAGGTCGACGCCGAGAAGCCTCTGTTAAGAAAGGGTATAGGAGTGCAATAATCAATATTGCTGGGGATGTCATCGAGTCACCCTAGAACGGTCGCATGACCATAACTTTTACTAGTCCAAGCTCCTATTGTACCGAACCTGATTGCAAACATGATTGCAATATGCTTGGCCATGAGGTTCACCGGCAGCCAGTTCATTAGAACGAACAAGGCATTTGGTGGAGTTGTGCGTAGCGCACCCGTAATGAGCAGCGCTGAACTCCGCAGAATTCTGTCAAAGATTCCGACATAGGTGGATTTCTCCATAGCCTTCCACCATACTAATGCTCCATATATGAGTATGGGCTTAATCACCATGTCGAAGAGCCATTTTTCATTATTGGGATTTATTCCCAAGATTTTCCGATGGCCTTCTTACATATATATAGGGCAATTCCGGCCTTTGAGGCTCTAGCCCTTATATTCTGGAGCCAGGATAGTTTGGAGTCTAGTATAATTCCTAGATACTTCGCACTGTCCGACACCTTCAACGCCTTTTAGGCATGGTAATGGGAAGAATGGAATCTTGTATCTTCTGGAGAAGAGAACCAATTCCGTTTTTTCTGGATTTACACTGAGGCCACTGTTTGTGCTCCATACACTGAAAAGGCCCAGAGCAGTTTACAGGCGTTGTGACATAATATCCAGATATTTCCCAGATACAGCCACTGCAACATCGTCCGCATAAGCAACAGTTTTAAACTTTAGAGAATCTAGCTCACTGAGTAGTGGGTTTTATAACCCTATTGGTTAGAAGTTTCTGTATGAGGCTAATAAGTGACTGATCAATGTTCAGTCCTTCAAGAGACTGTTTAATAGCCTCCGGAGTCACATTGTTGAAAGCTCCCTCTATATCGAGGAAGGAAACTAATGTGCCCTACAAGTGAGTGTAAAGCAGTCTCAAGCAGTCTCATATAGGCGTGTTGGGACGCTGATAGTAATTTGAAAGGGTCAAAACTTTTCAGAGCCCATCTCAGTTCACTATCCCTTATAGGAAACGGAACGTCATGTGGGACTGCCGAAGGTATCGCAGAATACTCTGCAAAGGAGAGACTGCCAGGAAAATGCGTATCCATTAAGACATCCAAGGTCTCTTGGCCGCTAGTTGTCCAACTGCCGCATGGATTCTAGATGAAGCTTGGGACAGTAGGTGATGATTCCAGAATTTTACGAAGATGACTCGTCTCAGAGTGACTTTCCACACCGCTACAGAAAACCCTCCAGGATTTGCGTTTCGCCTTTCTTATCTGGTTCTTAAACTTATTCACTAAGGACTTGTAGATGAACCAGTCGCCCAGCCTTTATGCCTCATTGAATAGGCGACGACACTCTTTTCGAGTCTCGCTGATCTCTGAGTTCCACCAGTGTGGTTTACTCCTTACTTTGCAGATCTTAGGTCTGCAAGCAACGGCGGTCAAAAGCATTTGTCAGCATTTTAACACAGGACTCAATATCCTCACAACTATTGATGATTGGAGGATTTTGGAGAAGTTGGGACAGAATGCTATTTGTTCAGCCCAGTTTGTTTTTCTCCTATTTTGAAAGGGTTTAACCTCGGATGTACCGACTTCAATGCTGAAATCAATATATAAGTGATCAGAGAAGGAGCAGTCATTTGAGACTCTCCAGTCCCTGATCATAGTAGAGTGCTTAGTACTGACTAGCGTAATATCAAGAACTTCCCTTCTGTTTGCAACTATAAAGGTCGGTTCCTTACAAATATTTGGAATATCTTAACTACTACAAAGAATAAAATCATATAACCTCTTGTATTTGTGCCGTAGCTACCCCAAACAGCGTGATGGGCGTTGGCATCAGCTCCAGTTATGAGCGGTATATTTTTCTTCTTAGCCGCCTGGGTGACTTTGCGAACCTTATTGTTTGGTGGTGGGTCGCCGTGGTCGTGGGCCATATAGCTGGAGACGATGTAGACAGCACCAGCTCTAGTCTCCAAGGCCGCCACTACAGTATCTTCATCACTGAAAGAATGAAGATACTGAGTTTCTTGCTAGCTACTATACAAGATAGAATCCTACCTGACCCCGTAGCATGTAGCAGCTTCAAATTTTTGGCACATAGTCTGCGGATCTTGTCACCAGCGATCCATGGTTCTTGGACCAGTGCCAGCTTCACTCCGTTTTCTATTAGGCGGAGGAGCAGCGCAGCCGAAGCTGCTTTCGAATGGTGAAGATTAACTTGCGTTAACTTCACCATTCTTGTCTTTTGGGATGATTGTGACGTTGACGTCCTCTTGGACTGATTCCAAGAGGGCGTCCTCGCCAACTACTTCGTCCACGTCTAATGGCCGCCCATACTAGGGGTAACAGACACTATCAGACACCATGAGCCCCTCAGGCATGGGTGGCCCTGCCAGTACGGCCTCATGGATCATTACACTTAAGCCCTCGCATCGCTACAAGATGACTACCCTTCGCGAGGGTAAGCTCGTATGGTCGGTCACAATTGTAAATGACATCATTTCAATGTATTGTCTCATTGGGAATAATAAGCAATAGGCCCCTCCTTATCATCGTCAAAGGCTTTAGTGCCTTTGGTGTCATCTGAAATTTGTTTAATTTCTTCAGGGTGCTGCTATTACTGAAAAGTTTCTTATAAAGCGCCGGTACCAACCAGCGGTACATAAAAAACTACTAACTTCTCTCACTGATTTCGGCACTTTCATTTCCGTAATTGCCTTAACTTTTTCGGGGTATTTCTGCTTCAGGTATTTCAATTCCCTGAAGCAGAATTGAGACTTTTTCAATCCTATCATTAAGTTGGCTTTCTTCAGGCACTCCGCCACTTGTTCTAACAATTATAGAGCCTCGTTGAAAAGACCAAATGGCATTACGCAGAATTGATATAGAGTTGTTCCGGCCACGGTAAACGCCTACTTTCTAGCTCTAACTCAATCTGCCAGAAAGCATATTTAAGGTCGACGCTGCTAATAAAGTAAGTCTCGTCAATTCTGCTGAGAATACCATCGATATTCTGTAAAGGATACATATCATTTATCGTTACTTTATTCAATTTCCTGGCATTAAGACATAATCTATTCTTCCCTGGTTTTTTCACTATAGTAATCCTATTATTGCAACGGATTTCTATTACCTTTAATTTTTAATATTATCAATTTCCCTATCTCCTGAACTGCTTACGGATAGTAACGATCCTTTACTGGATCAGCGCCTTCTACCAACTTAATACTATGAATCTCTAATTTCGTTCTAACTAATCCTTTAGCTTCAAACGTTCCAAATCTTCCTATAACCTCGTCTAATCTACGTTTCTGTTCCTCATTCAATTCATGAACACCTATTTTTATTTCTTCAACACCTACAATTTCCGGAGCTAGATTAAACCTACGCCAAAAATCTATACCTAAGTATGATGGTTGTTCCAAATCAGGACAAAGAAGTATATTTTTAATCTTATCTTTATATTTTATGGATGCCTTTATTTTGCCTAATATTCTATATTGCTGACCACTTGCGTTCTTCACATTTGAAAATATTGGGATTATTTTTATCCCTAACTCCTTAATTATTGCCCTATAATTTCTGCCTAATATACTCACTGATGCTGCTCTATCAAGTAAACCTGATGTAAGTTTTCCTTCTGCTTCCACATAAATTCTGTTATCTTTATTGTCGTTTCCTAATCTATTTAATGATTCTAACAAACACTGTTTTCTCTCTCTTTTAATCTTATATAGTTCCCTAATTCTCTTAATGCGTTTCGATAATGGTCTTGGACAAAAATCTTGGTTAAAAATTCTGAACCTGACTTGTTCAAACTATTTCCTACGTATGTCTATTGGAACCCTATGTCTCATTTCCGGTAAGAATTTAGTATTGTTATCATGCTTATTTAAATATATTTCTTTGTTCTTTATAGGGTCTTCATCTAATAGTTTTCCAAAGTAAGGTTCTATGAGGGGCGTGGCTCCTCGCTCACTTCCAAGTCCCTCTGCCGGTTTCCCTGTTGGCAATCTGGACATTTTGGAGCAATTCGTCCCACGCTTGCTTTTACATTTCTTTTTAATATCCTAATCATATCAAATTCTAGAATTGGTTATACCAGCCGAGATCTCAATTTGCACATTGTATGAAAGTATATCTCAAGAGATTCTTTTGGTTGTTGCTTCCGCTCCAACATATCTGTCATAATTTAAAAATTTATAATACTTGTTCTGTATTGATTCAATAATTGAAGATGTTCCACCAATATAAAATCTTCTACGCTCATATGATTATTATTACCGTCGTACACGATACCCCACTTGTTTACATGAATATTCATTCTTTCAATATCTCTATTAGTGTTCTCATAAACACCACGACTGCCTGCAGTTGCCCTATTATCCACCATTGGATGAGTGTTGATAGCACTATTTTCATAAGTGTTACTGCCTATTGGTACCATATTAGCATTATTTCTTATATGCCGAGGATAATTCGTAAAATTCTTTGGTGTGTTAGAAAAATTAAATCGATTCTCCACGGGATTCGTAGTTGGCATGTTAAAATTAGTTATTGCATTTTGCTGTTGAGAATCTATCGAATCAAGACTACGGGTTCTAATCGACATCTATTTTAGTTAATTCTACAACTGATTTTCGAATATCACTCGTCACATCCTGTACCATTTTCTTTACTCTTTCTTCTAAAGACCTTTGTACCATTAGGGTTTCATCTACTACAAATTCCCTAAC
Source organism: Phormia regina (assembly GCA_001735545.1). NCBI lineage: Eukaryota > Metazoa > Arthropoda > Insecta > Diptera > Calliphoridae > Phormia > Phormia regina. Next base: position 18,486 of record MINK01173158.1, read on the forward strand.
TTCTGGATCAATAATATAACTCTGTACGTTAGTAAGACGCTGTTCCATATTACTTGTTGTTGTCGTATGTTCCTAGTATTTATTGAACATAACAAATCTAATGTTTTATTTACCTAATGTTATAATTTAAAATAACTCATATTTTTATTAAAAAATAAAAATTCACTAACTTATGTGAGACACTGTATATACACGAGTTATTTTAAATTATAACATTAGGTAAATAAAAAATAATTATTTTTTATGAATGGGAATTTTTTACATGATTTGTCGTCTACCTAATTCCGCAAAAAGTAACACAAAATGTTGAAGCGTTTCCAAGAAATTGAGAAAAATAACACGTGCGGTCATTTCAGGTACCTCACAAAAGTATTTGAATTTTTTATTTGCTATATTTAAATATACTCAAAAAACCAAAAAGGACAAAAAATATAAATATTTTTTATATTAATTGTTATTAAGTATTAAAATTAAGCATATACTTATTATTTTTAAAAATTTATAGTGTACAATTTTGGGGAAAAGGGGGCGAAGTTTATTTACATACGTCTTATAAAAAGGAAATTTGGAATAATCGGTTCATTTTTCCGAAATTATGTCTTAAATTTTATTTGGTTTATTTGGAAATATAAATGGACTTTGCTATTTGGTCGAAAAAATAATTTTTACTGCAAAGGTTCTAATTACAGCATCAAGAGTCGGAACAATTGTTTCATAATATTTGGTAAAAATTGAAAAACTCTCAGCATTGAGGCCATTTTAACTGAGTATTGGACGACCACATATCCATCAAAACTTTCTAGATTGGAGTTTTTGTTAAGGTTATAGCGTGTTATAGAAATTGACACTTGGATACGGCTATAAAAGTATAAATGGCCTAATATGGTGCCATACGTTAAAAGGTGGCATAGAAGAATTTTTAAAGTTAACAAGTACTTAAACCTTTTAAGGATAATAAGGCAACTACAAAGGTAAAATACCCGATAAGGTTTAATTTTCATGTTAATAAGACTTATTTAAATCCAAAATAAAATAAAAATTTGAGTTCCAAGCANNNNTTTCTGGAGTGCAAGTTGTTTGTCCAAAAATAATATGGCTATGTAACTAAAAAATATTACCAAGCACAATTATGTCGGGGTATATTTTGAAGCTGTATCATGAAGTCCAGTATTTTATTTTCCAAATTTATCAATGGTTATATATCGGGAAGATATTCCCCAACATTTTGAAAAAAAATTTTGATAGCAACGGTACCAAAATGGGCTTGATGTTTAAGATATGTTGTTTTTAATGATGCAATTACCCATAATTCACGTCTAGGACCCTTTAATATAGGGTGTTTAGCATAAAAAAATGTCATTAGTAAATAAATACTTACTATTTTTTACTAAAATGGAAAACAAAATTTCATATTTTTCCTTTATAGATGAAAAATGGGCGTATTCTTCCGACATCAATTCTCTAATTCATTAAATAAACAATTGGACTAAGTATCCCCCAAATTTTAACCCCAAATTGGGTTAATAAATCAATGAACATTTAACTGTGATACTTACAACATATTATTAACAAAAAATTACAATAATTTCATTTATTTTTATTTTTTTGACATCTTCAAATATAGACGCGATAAAAATTCAAATACTTTTGTGAGGTAAATTCAATGACTTTTCGTACTATTTCCGGAATTTCTCCGAAACAAGAGAATATTTTTGATTGCGGTTTTTTGCATTATTAAGTTAACAATTCAACAAATCAAATTCTGTTAATATATCTAAGAATAATTCTTTTAAACCATTTAAATAAACCATTTTTGTTAATGATTTAAAAAATTCAAATACTTTAGTGAGACACTGTATGTATTTATTCATAGCATGAATAAATCAAATAAACAAGAAAAGATTTGAATTGAAGGTAACTCAATAACAACAATGTTTTGTTTATATTTTTTTGGCAACATCAAACGCAAATCTCAAAAGTTGTCATTAAAATAGATCATAATTTAACACAATGCAGCAACAGATCATAATTTAATTTTATTAACAAAATGCAATTAAATATGTAATTGCAAAATAAACTCACCTTGTTCCAATCACTCATTTTTTTATTCTCAAAAATCACACTTTTAACACTATCTATTTAAATAATAACAAGCTATTATTTTCAATAAATTTTATTAATCTACTGAATATAATACATTTTTTAAAAAAATACAATATGTTCTTATCAAGTGTTTTTCTATTTTTTCTTTTTGGCTACAAAGAACAGAGCCTGCGCCGAACACTTTTAGCTGACAACGGCGGAGGCTCACAATTGGCCGGTACGGTACAGGTCTATCTAAGCTCTTATTTCATGTTCGCCACTATGAAAAAAAACGTCGGACAAGAAATACACACAAACTTTTTCCATTTAGTGTTTTAAGTGTGACAGAGACATTTGTCGAATAACAAATCAATTTTTTATATTGTTATGCCCTAAAAGCTGCTCAACTATGATACATTTTGCATTCGAGCCGCTTTCCTCTGCAACCAAAACGTTTGATGGCCGACATGGTCTGCTCGAACAATTGTGTCGAACAAGAACAAAACTGAACATGGGTCCACACTATCGCAAATTGAACAAATGATGAGTTTTACATAGGATTCTCACCATGAAAAAAGCGTTCAATAGTTGGAAACAGTTGCACTAATCAGACGGAGAAGTCGATAATATGCAGACGGGCGCAAAAATATAGCAACCTCAGCGGACGAATCAGTCGCAAAAAATATAATTATAATGCATTTGAAAATATTTTGGGTATTTATACAAAGTATTACAGTGTAAAACCCCCTTAAATTGTATATTTCCATCATAAAGCAGAAAAAGTCAAATAAAATTTAAAATATTCGGAAAAAGTCGAAAATAGTAATTGTTGTGTTTGTAGATGTGCGAGCAATTTTTACTCGAAAACTTAACAATAATTTGCATGAATTTTAAAATTTTCAATGAAATAAATAAATTAAATATATATTAAATATTGTAACAAAAACATTGAAAATTGAATGCCGTATAGAAAGAAATTAGTATTGTCCTTATATTATCGATCAAAATTCACGACAAACACAACATTTTTACGCCATAAGGAAAACGTTATTAACATTAAAAAATGTAATGCCTGGGCATTAAAAAGTGGACCTTAATAACAGTAGCAATAGAATACAGCATATTATTTTGTCCGACAATATTTCGTTGATTTAATCTTTTGACATGAAAGACGACAACGTTGTCGCTATTGTCAGTAAGTTAAATGCAACTCTATTGGAATAAAATGTCATACAAAATAAAGACGACAATAAATATAAGAAAGTAGACAAATAGAAAAATAAAAAAATACGTGAAAAGAAGAAAAATCCACGAAAAAAGTTTATTATTCTTTTTTTCCGCTAGGAAAAGTTATAAAAAATAGTGAAATTATATAGAAAAAATCAAGTGTTTGTCAGCATATTCCATATTCAATATGAGTTTAAATAAATCCCATATAATTAAGCAACAAATTGTAAAGTGAAAAGCAAGTCAGAAAAAATTCTTAGAAAACAGTGAGGTTGCGCTCTACTTGTTCAGTTTCAAGTAAGAAAAAAGAAAAGGAATTTTATTTCATTCTGTTGGACAAATAATACCAACAAATCCATACAGAAAGGATATCAAAAAAAGTAATGTAAGTTATATTTAATATCAAATAAACAACACCATTATCCATCATAGAGTGAGTTGGTATATTTGTAGTATAGATTCCAAAGAATTAAAGATGAGTGTGTATTTTTTACTTTCGTTAGCTTGGGTCTCGCAAATTAGTACACATATTGATACCACTGTTCAATCTCCATTAAATATATTTTAAAGAGGCCCACCAGTAAGTAATGGATTTGGAAGATCACAATATATTTTATAAGTTACTGAAATTACAGCCCTTTCAAACAGGCGCGGGTCAACGGGGAGGGAAAAAAAAGGAAATTTTCCTCCCCAAAATAAAAACGCTTAATGAAAAATCTCTACTAAACCATACATTTTAAGGAAATAGTTAAGAAAATCAATATATTTTCCTCCCCCAAAAGCTTGAGCTGGATACGCGCCTGCACTCAACGGACAAATATATTTGCTGGCCGATGTCCCGCTAGACAATTTATTAAGAAGAATTAATTTATATATTTTAATTTCTATTGACAGAAAATATATTGTTAATTCTTTAACTTTAAAGTTTTTCACATTTGTATTTATTTTACTTATTTTGCTCCTCGCTGTAGCAACGCAAATTGCTTCATTAAAAAAAATTCAACAAAAAACTTATTATCTGGAGTCCAAATACTTCAAAATAGTATTTAAAATATACAATTTAAAGGTTTTCAGCGGAAGCAGAAAGCGTATTTTTAAGCACATCTCATTGCCATGGAGAGCGAATTGTTGCAGCGGAAATTCATGAGACGATAGCTCTGCTAAACTTTTTGGCGGCACAATAAACAAAATTATTGATAATTTCAAGATTATAATGAATTTACCAAACGTTTGTCATTGAATTTACTAAAAGTTTAATTTAAGTCATGTCAAGCCGAAATTTTCACGGCGGCTGCGGTTTTAAAAAATATTCGGCGGCTCTACTCAGCGACCTGTAAAGCTGGCTGGCGCAGGTCTCTGTGTTTGGGTGCGACATTAAACTTTCGACGACAACGTTGAAATATACAACGTAAACAGCGCTGCTTAATCAAAGTACACTTACAAATGTGAAAAGGGTTTTGCTTTATTACATGTTTTATGAGTATTAAGGAAGGGTGGTGTGGGGAATATTTGTTTGCGTTTTGTTTTAACTACTAATCGTTATAGAAGAACTGCTATTTTTTGAATTCGTAACTTTTTATAAGATGGAGTATGTTTATGTTTCTTAAAATACATACACATATATTATTAGTGAAAAGAACTTCTTAAATTTACTATTTTCAACAAATTTAATATATGTATATGTAATTAAATTTGCTCACGTATGTATGTACATACATACATATATAATTTTATGGCTCGATATAAGTTCCTTAGAACATTTGCTTAATCGAGAAATATAATAACAATAGAGCTTATATTAAAAACCAGTTACATGCAGATTTCCAAAAGATACTTTGCGTCAGACTCTTTAGTTCTCTGATTTTTATATATGCAGTATTAATATTGGAGCCAAAACGCACAAGTCCTTACTAAGCATACTTTTTATTTGACATTTCCAACGATGAAAGATGGATCTGTAAACCAAAAAAAATCTTGATTTGTATTATATCATAAATTTAACATATTGTAAATTTTTTTCAAAAATTTTATCTTACTTCTTTAATTTCCGATAAACAAAACGAACTATATGAACGTCTATGAACATTTTAGTCACCCCTCAATACTTTGTATGCACATACGTTTACTGACAAAAAAGTGCCCACCTTAAATTCAAAATTTCTTACTCTTGAGTTCCTATTTGTAAAAATCTTTGACCTGGGTTTTATTTAGCGAAAAGATTCTTTTTTTTTTTTTTTTCAAATAATAATTTATAATGTTTTTTGAGGACCAGATGTAATTATATTTTATTTTTAAATTCTTAAATTTACTTAAAATAAATTAGTGAAATAAATATATACCTTACAATCTTTATATATATTATATTAATTTTGGGAATCATATAAGCACAAACACCTCGAAAATAACGTATTTCTTTTAATTTCGCCATCACATCGAATACATTTTCATACTTAAATGAATACTCCCTGTGTTGTAGTTTTATAATATGGATTATTTTTTTTTTATTTTAGCCAATTATTTTATACATAAAAGCCAACGTCTTGCCTATTTTATATCCATAAAAATGGCACCGTTGGCAGGACCTTCATTTTCTATAGACACCTGGAAAAATGATCCACCAGACGTTGAACTTAAATGCTTTTTACCAAATGGAATATTTCTGACGCTGCACGTTCCCGCTACTGCCACAATTAGAGAAATAAAAACGGTAAATACATAATTAAATAAAATTAAAAATACAATAAATAGAAAAAACTTTCATGTTTCAATACAGGAAATGGTAAAACAATCAAAAAATTATCCACTTCATAATCTTATAAAAGACGCTTGTGATTATGAAGTTAGTGGTATATCAGCCATTGCTCTGGTGGAGCCATTTACAGACGAAACAAAACGTTTGTGTGAAGTTCAGCCTTATTTTTGCCTTTTACGCTTAGGCGAACGCAGTGATACAACAGCAATTTCCAGCGATTATGAACTATCGAAATTGGTCAGTAATATGATTGGTAAATCATTCGAAGACTACAGTGCCCAACGCAGTCCCGAAGAGGATGATTTTCGCCGAAAAATGTCGTTACTTTGCGATGAAATTGAACTGGAACGTTCCAAATATACTTGGGCTGAAAAATTGCTGTACGAACATCCATTACGTTTGGCAAATAATCCCGTTATGCCGGAGATAATTCGTACACGTTTTCGTAATTCAAATTTTTTAGTTGTTGTTAAGTTGGAAAATGATGAAACTTCATTCACGATCTCGGTCAGTGATCAGCATACACCAAGAACATTGGTCGACTTGGCCCTGTCGAAAGTTCGTAAATCTCAAATAAAAGTTAGCGATCGTGCATCAGATTATATACTTAAAGTTCGTGGTCGTGATGAGTACTTATTTGGCGAATATCCCTTAATACAATTTATTTACATACAGGTAAGTAAAACTACACCTGAAATCATTACATTTTAAATGTAAACAATTTGTTTTATTGTTTTAAAATTGAAGGAAAGTCTTTCTGGATCGGATGTTCCCAATGTAGTACTCAAACCTATACATACCTTACCTTCATATATTAGCTATAAACAGGAATTAAATGCTGCCCCTAAAAGACCACCAAAACCCGAAAGTCTCCGTCATCAATCGAATGAAATGGTTAAGCGAAAGATAAAAAGTTCTTGGGAAATCGAAGAACATTTTCGTTTGCGATTACATCGCATTGACAACGTGAACTGTGATTTGGCGAGAGGCATTAAGGTGGGCGTCCATATCGGACTCTATCACGGTGAACATAAGCTGTGTGCTCAACATTCAGTTGATATTGCCAGTAGTAATAATCGGTCATTTACCTTTGACAAGGACATAGTTTTAGATATTCCCATGCAAAACTTGCCACGTATGACTAGACTCTGTATGGTCATCTATGAAGTGACAAAGACATCACGCTCGAAGAAATCATCAAACACCAGCAAGGAGAATACAATTTTAAAAGATGGTAATGTAAATATCAATTCTTTGGCATGGGTTAATACCACGCTGTTCGATTACAAACATCAATTGAAAACTGGCTGTTTAACACTACACACCTGGACGTATGCCGATGATATCCAGTCGGATGAGATATTTCATCCGTTAGGCACCATTGAACCAAATCCACGTAAAGATGAGTGTGCTGTGGTACAACTCACATTCCATAATTACGGTTACGATAACATACAGTATCCTTCGGAAGAAACTGTTTTACAATATGCCTCCAAATTAGCCGCCTGTAAAGAGCCCCTTAGTCGTGGTTCATCTCAAGATGCTGCGGCCACCGTTAGCAAAGTTCTATCACAGTATTCACGTACTATTAATAAACTATATGAAATGCATGATCAAGATCGTAATGATATATGGGAGAAGAGGTATTTTAGAAATAATTATATTAGAGTAAAAACTTATAAAATCTATTTCTTTCTTAGATACACTATTATGCAAGATGAACCTGAAGAGCTTTCTATACTTTTACATTGCGTCAATTGGAATGAACGCGATGAGGTGGCTGAAATGTGGCATCTGCTTAAAGAATGGCCCACAATATCAGTAGAACGTTCTTTAGAGTTACTAGATTATGCTTATCCAGATCCAGCTGTTCGAAATTTTGCTATTCGTTGTCTAAAGAATTTAAGGTAAATAATACATTTTGCTATATCTTAAAAATAAATTTTTAACATTTATACTGGCAGAGACGAAGAGCTTCTACTGTATCTGCTACAATTGGTACAAGCCATGAAACATGAATCTTATTTAGATTGTGCACTCACCACCTTTGTCTTAGAAAGAGCTTTGCGCAATCAACGCATCGGTCACTATTTCTTTTGGCATTTACGTTCTGAAATGCAAACGCCTTCAATGCAAACACGTTTCGGTCTGTTGCTTGAAGCTTATCTCAAAGGTTGTAAACCGCATGTACCGCTGTTGCGGAAACAGTTGCGTGTTTTGGAAAAACTAAAAGACGGTTCGGTGCTGGCGAAAAAGGGCAGCAAAGAAAAAGTGAGAAATCTCTTGCAAGACTTTTTGAGAAATGAGCGAAATAGTGGTGTCTTCCAAAGCATACAGAATCCCTTGAATCCCAGTTTTCGTTGCAAGGGTGTAAAGCCAGAAAAATGTAAAGTTATGGACTCAAAAATGCGCCCTTTATGGATTGTGTTTGAGAATGCGGATCAAAATTGTAATGATATTTATATAATCTTCAAAAATGGTGATGACTTAAGACAGGATATGTTAACATTACAAATGCTAAGAGTTATGGACCAATTATGGAAAAATGAAGGGTAAAATCGATTTTTTCTAACGAATACTATTGCAAAAATTTATATGTGTGTGTATTTATGTTTAGTATGGATTTCCGTATGAATATTTACAACTGCATTAGCATGGAGCGTCGCTTGGGTATGATTGAAGTTGTACTCAATGCCGAAACTATAGCCAACATACAAAAAGAGAAAGGTATGTTTTCGGCAACATCACCCTTCAAAAAGGGCTCTTTGTATAGTTGGCTTAAGGAGTACAATAAAACTGAGGAAGAAATGAACAAGGCCGTCAAAGAATTTACCTTAAGTTGTGCCGGTTATTGTGTGGCCACTTATGTTTTAGGTGTAGCTGATCGTCATTCAGACAACATAATGGTTAAACGTAACGGTCAAGTAAGTTTTTAACTTTTATTTTATTTATTTACTTATTCATTAATTTATTTATTTTTGTTTCAGCTTTTCCATATTGATTTCGGCCATATATTAGGTCACTTCAAAGAGAAATTTGGAGTACGACGAGAGCGTGTACCCTTTGTTTTGACTCATGATTTTGTTTATGTCATAAATAAAGGTCGAGCAGATCGTATGGCTGAAGAATTTCGTTTATTCCAAGATATGTGTGAAAAGGTATGTTATGCATATATTGAAGCTAAATATGTATGTTTCTATTTATTACTTTTATTTTAGGCATTTTTGGTTTTACGCAAACATGGCTGCCTTATACTTTCCTTATTTAGTATGATGATATCAACAGGACTGCCAGAATTATCATCAGAAAAGGATTTAAATTATTTAAAAGAGACTTTGGTAAGTTTTATTTTTGTAACATACGTTTTAAGATATATACAGCTGTGTCGTTCATGAACGAATCGATTCAATTGAACGAATGAACGTTGTTGATTCGTTTTTCATTTATGATTCATATCGTTCATTTTTTAATTGTTTTTTTCTCTAGAAAAAATTTTGTTGCATTATTTTTTATATTTATTTTCTTAATATGTTATATTTTAATTTAACTTTCATAAGGCATTTTTAAATACAATTTAAATTTCTTTTTCTCCATTCATTTTTACCAATATAATCCTGTAAGAAACAAATGAAATAATTGTTTCAGTTTTATCGTTCAGACTCTGTTTCATTTGTTGTCTATACACTCACACACTCATCGTTCAGAGTATGATCAATGTTAAAAAATGAACAATGAACGAACTGAATCATTTTACAATTTTGAACAATATGAACGAAACAGTAAAATGAATTATGCCCAACTCTAAAGATATAACAAGAAATAATTAGAATAAAAACAATGTTTAAAAATAAGATTTTATTAATATATGATTTTGCTTTAGAAGGTTTTGTTTAACTTTTTTTTTTTTTTATTTTTACTCATATTTAATGAAATAAAAATGTAGAAATATTTTTATGAACAAATCGATTTTAAATAAAATGTTTCATATTCTTTTAATTTGTATAAATATTTTTCTTCATTTTAGGTTTTAGAATATAGTCAAGAAAAAGCTGTAGAACATTTCCGTTCGAAATTTAGCGAGGCTTTAGCCAATTCATGGAAGACTTCACTTAATTGGGCTTCTCATAATTTCTCTAAAAATAATAAACAATAAAGAAAAAACAAGCGAGAGAAAATAATAAATCCCATTTTTAAATCCCCTACCAACCAACAATAAACACTGCATGATCATCTCGAAAAAAAAAACAACTAACAACAACACCAACAATTAACATCCTAAACGATCGACTATATTTACTATATTTACATACATAATTTGTACATTTAATTGTGCTTATATTTAAAAAAAAAAAACATTTTCGGTTTATGTTCTTTATTACTTTTTAATTATAATTATACATATTTTTTAATTTCACTCTTAATATTCTAATTTTTTGTTGAATATTTTTCGTTTATTAAATTTAATTGTTTTTCATTTGTAAAATTTCCTCATAGAAAAAATTAAAAAAAAAAATGAATGTAATTGTTTTGAGAAATAAAACAAATTAAAAACAAAAAACATGCATTAAATAAAAAAATACATTAAAGTGTTCAACACAAAACTTTAGACTTTAAAATAAAATAAATCAACTTCATTAAGAATTAAATAAAAATCACATTTTAATATTAAATACAAATAAATAACAATTACGAAGAATTACAATGAACTTATACAAATTAAAATAAATAAAACTTTAATTATAAAAAAAACGTCCCTATTTTATTATTTTTCATTGAATGGTGATTTATTAGACTGCCGAAGTATATGTAAATATTGCATTTCTTCTATTTCTTATAAATTATTAGTAAAATCGGATATCATTATCGGGATCGGTTAACGGACCAGAAATTTATAGGCAGCGTTTTTTATTGGAAAACGTTGGTACTTTTACAGTTTTTGGCAATTGTCTAACAAACAAGATAAAAAATGAGAAAATCGGTTAAAAAATATTAAATTTATTTTGTATTCCCCCTAACGTGTTTTAAAAAACTTCTAAGCAAAGTACAACGAAAATGTTAAATTTTTAAATTTTTTTTAAATAAAATGCTCTTTTCAAAAATGTAAAAACCATAGTATAATTAGAAAGTATACTCGTAAAAACAGCTGTTTTACAATTTTTTCATCGACGCACCTCGCGTTCCTCTAAAATGGTTCCTCTAAAAAATGGTATATTTCGATTTTTTTCGAGCAATTTGAATTAAAATAATATTAATTTATTTAATGCAAAGTAATTAAAATAAAAAAATATGGTAGGTATTCATTTTATAAATTTTTTAAAAGATTTTATGTAAAAAGTTTGTTTGAATTCATTCAACAATCTCTTACATATTTCTTATATTGCAGTGATGTTAACATAAACGTAACTCATATATAAACATACAAAGAAAACAGACATTTATCCATATCAAGTGGTTAAGAGTCTTGTTTAAAAAAGCAACCGCCATTTCAAGTCTTATTGCGTCGCTATCACAGGATATACACCACTTGTTCTTAAAGTTGAGCAAGGCAAGCAATATTTATATGATTTTAAGTACCTGCATAACAGTATTTATTTCTCCCCTCACACACTGATTTATAACACTTGAAAAATAACAAGTGGCTTGTAATGTCTTATAAGACATAGTTTGCAGGTCTCTATTTGTGAACACAACTTTTTTTAAATACAGTAGGGCCTCCGCGAAATTTGTAATTGTTTTAATTTTTCCATCCATTTAATTTAATTTTTGCATTGCTTAACTGTGATTATCTCTATTATACGGGATCCTAAGCATAATTTTTCTCGATTGCTTCTGAACTATCAAACACAATGTAAATAAAACAATTTCACTCACTATTAAGGCTGAAATTTTTTAATGATATATTAAATATATATCGACTAAAATGCAACTCTTTATAAAACTACAAGGAAATTTTTAAACATACGAAAAAAAATTATAGATTTTAAATTAATCCCCAGTTTTTATAAGACAAACGAAAAAATTGACTTGTCAAAATGTATGGAAAACAACAAATAAATTTGTCTTATAAAAACAGGGGATAAGTTTTTAATTATTTTGTGTTTTTTATAAACAAATTTACAAAATTTTCGTTATATATAATTGTTTTAATTTTACTAAAAGAAAATTTATTAAAAATCAAATGAGAAAGTATTGAGATTTGCAAGCACTTCTAAGAAATAAGAATTTAACAAAATTATTCGAGATACAATTTTTTTAAACTTAGATTTTTATTTCCGCAAACTTTTGGTGCATACGCATTTTTTGTCAATGCAATTTCACTACGTTTGACAGAGTAGAGACATGACTAGTACTACAATTTTGTATTGCCATGTCTTGGCTATAAAACAAAGGTGACTAATTTTCTCTACCTCTTACCTAGAAAATTTTATAACCTAAAAACTCCTCAAGGAATCAAATTTTTTTTGATCCTCAATGGGTTATAATTATAACGTGATGGACAATTTTTATTTTACTTTCTATACTATAACAAGCTTTTTTTTTTTTTTTGATATTGTAATTGAATTTTATTTTTGTCCATAATTTCTAAACTAAATAACACTCAGACTTATAGACACTCCGAAATTATATATCAATATAAAATTTTTTAAGAATATAATATGAATTGAGTTTGACCTTTGAACTTTTGATGTAAAAAACTTTACATATATATTTAAGAAGTTTTTAGAAGTTAAAAATTCATTTGATAAGTTTTTAATTTTAGGTCTGATTTTTCATATTTTCAGAAACTTTTCCAATGGTCAATGCTTGTAGTGAATTTTATTGAAATCGGAGATGTCAACTCTGATTGCTGATCGTTTTGACTTGTAATCACTCAAACCAGATAATATTTAAAATTTTGTAACTAAGAAATTTAACAATTGCAATTGAATGTGTAGTATTTTTTTGTGTGTAATGACGATTTGAACTTTATAAAGCCCCAAAATTAATACTATCGGTACTTTAGAGTTTTTGGTATTTCGATCTATCTTGATAAATATTTTTAGTATATTTTGACAGAATCCGTACTTTTAATTATTTGGGTAACTTTATTTTAAGCTAACGATGAAATTTAATGTTTTTTAGAGGTAACGACAACCAGGCTTCGTTTTGTTATTAATGGGTTTTGGAATTTTTTAAGAAAAACTATTGCTATCAAATTCGAAGAGTAGCAAGTTAAATCTTTAATATAGGAATATTTTGAAAACATTTTGAGAAACACATTAAAATAATTATAATTTCAAAAGTTTTAATGTTTCAGTTTGTAGGAAGATATTTAATTGCTTCGATGATCCAAAATGTTAATTGATCGGTGTAACGTCTCAATTCGGTCGTGAACAAAGTTCTTACGAAAGAACATCTGATATAGATTTTTAATTTTTAACGGTTAATTTCAAAACTCTTATACATAAGTTTTATGTTAATATGACAAATGTTTTGTATTGATATAAAGTTTTTTAGAAAAAAAGCTGTTAAATATTTTTTTTTAAATATCTAAACACTCAAACTCTTTTAAATTATATGGTAATATAAACAA
>MINK01173159.1:0-33105 GCA_001735545.1 Phormia regina
ATATTCTAGACTATAAAATAGTCTATAGTCTAGACTATGAAAAGTCTATATTCTAGACTATAAAATAATTTATAGTCTAGACTATGAAAAGTCTATATACTAGACTATAAAATAGTCTATATTTTAGACTATAAAATATTCTATATTCTAGACTACAAAATAGTCTATAGTCTAGACTATCGAAATAATCTATAGTCTAGACTATAAAAAAATCTATATTCTAGACTATAAAATAGTCTTTGTTCTAGACTATAAAATAGTCTTTGTTCTAGACTATAAAATATTCTTTGTTCTAGACTATAAAATAGTATATAGTTTGACTATAAAATATTCTGTAATCTAGACTAAAAAATTGTCTGTAGTCTAGACTAAAAAACTGACTATAGTCTAGACTATAAAATAGTCTATAGTCTAGACCGTAAAATAGTCAATAGCCTAGACTAAAAAATGGTTTATAGTTTAGGCTATAAAATAATATATAGTATGGACTGTAGTCTAAACTTTAAAATAGTCTAAAGTCAGGGGTATAAAATAGTCTTTTGTCTAGACTATGAAATAATCTATAGTCTAGACTATAAAATAATCTATAGTCTAGACTATGAAATAGTCTATATTCGAGACTATAAAATAGTCTTAAGTATAGTTTATAAAATAGTTTTTTAAATTAATTTAATTTTCTTACTCACCTGTTCATTTTCAACATTTTTATTTAAATACGATGTTAAACTGCGCGCCATATTAGCGTTGTATTACAATTACATTGAATTTATTTGTAACATAAATCTGTTGATAACTTTTAAATCATTTCGTTCATTGTATTTTTTTTTTTGTAAAGATTTGTGCTTTTCGCTAGAAATTGGGGAAATATTTATTAACAAATCTTTAGGAAATTAATTTATTTTAAACTTTGTGTGTTTTAGCAAAGAATTTTAATTCTTAAGAAATTTATATTTTCTTTAAAATATCTTTTGTTTTTGTTTTATATTTATTAAATAATTTTTAACATTTTATTTTTAGTCAGATCCTTTTTTTGCTCCTTTGTTTTTGCTTTTGTTCTTTTATATCTATTTTTACATTTGAATTTTAAATTTCCGTTTCCTTGTTTTTCTTTCCCCCCACGCATACTAGCAAACGAAATATTTTCATATGAATACAATTTAACATTAAAATATATAAAGAAACAGGAACGAAAAAAAGAAAATTTAATAAATATATTTTTCATTTATTCTATGCATTTTGCTATTTTTTCCAATATATATTTTCATTTATATTTTAGGAATAGCAAACAGGCAAAGGTTTTGAGGAGGGAGGTGTATGAAAGAATTCTATTATTTGTAGCCAATATTAAAATAAATTTTATATAGATTTTTTTTTGCTTTTATGCCATCATGCTCTTTTATCTTGTTGCATTTTTATTTTCTTTTATTTTTTCAAATACATATTTTTTTTTTTTTGCAAATTGATTTGATTTTTTTGTCGGTGTGTGTGTGTGTGTTTGTGAGTATTTTCCGTTCATTCATCTTTTAATTTGTAAAATGTTTTTGATTGAAATTCTATGCATTTCATTTTGAAACATTTGTAGCACTTTGAATTATTGTTGTTTGCCAGTATGTGTAGATGTCAGTCTGTCTGTCCATCTGTCTGTCTTTGTGTGTAACAGTACTTTTAAGTTCTTTTCAACACCATATTCAAAATCCTGTTGTTAGTTTTGCATTTGTATGTTTTTTTTCTCTGTTGCTTTGGCTCTTTAACTAATAATGCCAATCAGAGAAAAAAAGGCCAGTAGAAAATAATAAACCCTGTAGTTTTGGAGAGGATATAATCTACCACAAGAAGACAATCATATTTTTAGTAACAATAAAAAATAGTTTATTTAGATACATAAAAACAAAAAATCATTTATCTTAAACACTCAAGTATTTGATCCACTTTTGATACCTTATTTCACACCCGCACTGTAGGGTTTATTAATCACAGTATATATGAGCATTTCCTTCTCTTTTACCATTGAGTGTGTGTATTTGATTTTACATTACATCCTTTTGAAATTCTTTTGATGATTTTATTATTGAATTCTTTTTCTAAATAAGATTTAGTTTTAAGTCAAACAACACCAGAAGAAGGATATCTGCTGCTTATCCTTTCCTACCCCCCTTATTGCTATTATCTATAAATTATTAAGTTACAATTTCAATTCTTAAACTATTTTCCTATTAAATGAAATAAATCATTGATTCATTTATTTAAATATTGCTTTAACTGATTTCTTCTGATTAAAGTCATCTTAATTTCATTTATCATTTTATTTTCTCTTTCCCTCTTCTTTGATTATACAGCTGTTATTTAATTCATGGCAAAATAATTTTACTTTTCATTTTCATTGATATGTAGTCATTGCGATTAAATCTTCTTTTATATATCCTTTTTTTTGGCTTAAGGTCAATAAGAGTTTAATAACAATTTACCAACAATTTTCCAATTAAGGACAGCGAAAAGGTAGAAAAGTCACCAACATCAGAGGATTATTGGTGAATGTGAAAAAGAGATCACAAATACAGTTTCATTATGATATATGTCAGACGGAAATGCAGTTTGTTTATGTGTGAAGAGAGGTCAAGGAGAGGAGAGCAAAACATTCGTTATTGAACTTGTAATTTGGACAGAATAAAGTATATAATTTCAAAGTCATCAAGATTTAAAAGAGGAGATTGTTGTTAAAGACCAGTTTTAAAATATAGTATTTAAAATATTAAATTAAACATCAAAAATAAATATAAAATATTATATTATAGTTTAAATATAGTCTAGAATATAAAATAGACAATAAAATAGTCTACAGCATACACTACAAAATATTCTATGATATAGACTACTATGGTATAGACTACAAAATAGTCAATGGCATAGACTACTAGATAGTCTATAGTATAAACTACAAAATAGTCCATAGTCTAGACTATAAAATAGTCTATAGTCTAGACTATAATATAGTCTATAGTATAAGTTATATTACACTATATACCATAGACTATTTTATAGTCTATACTATTGACTATTTTATAATCTATACTAGAGACTATTTCATTGTCTATACTTTAGACTATATATAGTCTAGACTATAGACTATATATAGTCTAGACTATAGACTATATATAGTCTAGGCTATAGTTTATATATAGTCTAGACTATAGTTTACATATAGTCTAGACTATAGACAATAAATAGTCTAATATATAAAATCGTCTATAGTCTAGACTATAAAATACTCAATAGTCGAGATTATAAAATATTTTATAGCCTGGACTATAAAATAGTCTATAGTCGAGACTATAAAATATTTTATAGTCTGGACTATAAAATAATCTATAGTCTAGACTATTAAATAGTTTATAGTGTAGACTATAAAATAGTCTACATTCTAGACTATAAAATAGTCTATAGTCTAGACTATAAAATAGTCTAGACTATAAAATAGTCTACAGTCTAGACTATAAAATAGTCTACAGTCTAGACCATCAAATAGTCTATAGACTAGACTATCAAATAGTCTATATTCGAGACTATAAAATATTTTATAGTCTGGACTATAAAATAGTCTATAGTCTAGACTATAAAAAAGTCTATAGTCTAGGCTATGAAATAGTCTATAGCCTAGGCTATGAAATAGTCTATAGTCGAGACTATAAAATATTTTATAGTCTGGACTTTAAAATATTTTTGAGTCTGGACTATAAAATAATCTATAGTCTAGACAATTAAATAGTCTATAGTCTAGACTATAAAATAGTCTACAGTCTAGACTATAAAGTAGTCAATAGTCTAGACAAGCATATAGTCTATAGTATAGACTAGCAAATAGTCTATAGTCTAGACTATAAAATAGTCTACAGTCTGGACTATAAAATAATCAATAGTCTAGACTAGCATATAGTCTATAGTATAGACTAGCAAATAGTCTATAGTCTAGACTATAAAATAGTCTATAGTCTAGACTATAAAATAGTCTACTAGCATATAGTCTATAGTATAGACTAGCAAATAGTCTATAGTCTAGACTATAAAATAGTCTATATACAATCTATAGTATATATTATTCTTCCAAATCCAAAGAAAAAAACGAAAATTTAACTATGAGAAGCTTTTTTTAAATTATATCCAAAAAAAAACTTTTGGCACCACTGTGCGTTGTCAAACACCTCTTTCCCTTATATTTATATTAATTGAATTGTAGCTTAAGAAAATCATTTATTTACTTCATGGACATCATAACATAATCCTTTAACACATATACACTGATATAAATATATTTCTCTTGTAAGTGTGTATTAAAAATAAGTTATATTTTTATGTCAGTCCATCCGTCCGTCTTAAAACTGATATCCTTTAAATTTCTTTAGGTTTTTTCTTATGAAAAAAAAAAGAAAATAAATTGATAAGAAATATTTGTATGATGACGATAAGTATAATAATAATGATATTGGCTGAGAGGGGTTAGGGAATAGGAGAAAATAAATATTAAAGAACATGTATTTGTCATAACAAAACAGTGGAAACTATTTGGAAACTAAAAATATTTTATAACAGAAAATTATATTTTAAAATAAAAAAATATTCCGGGTGACTTTACTTGACGCAACTATGCTGTTAATGAAGAATTTAATATCTCAGAATTTGGCCCACCATAGAGTCTCTTGGTAATCTATGAAGTGCCTAAAGGTTTCCTTACCTAAAATATATTTATATTTAAATATTAAAGTATTGAACTAAAAATATTTTAATACGTGCATATTTATCACAACTAAAAAGTCCATCTTAAAGGGCTGCTACTGTCTTTATATTCTATATTTCATATACAACTGTATCAACATATGTTCATATCTTTTTAATATAAAATATTACACAACTTTTGTTTAATTTTTTTATGTCTTTTTTTCTCTTCATTTGTTTGCTGGGTTTGAGGTTAGAGTTTTTTTTATTTATTTTCCATTTCATTTCTTAACAGATAATAAGGACAATCATAATGATGATTGCGATGAGCATGTTGCTACTATATATATATGTTACAACTGATGTTGCCTTTAATATTTTGTTTTGTTGTTATTGATAGTTTTATTTGTTGGTTTTGGGGTCGCTTATATTTGTTGTTGTTGATTTGAGTCAGATTGTTTGGTTCATGATTGTTGTTAAAAAATCATATTTATTTTATATCATTTTTCTTCCTCAAAGACAGTGAGGATCGCAGGGGTGTTGGTTTAATTTTGACTGTTTGCTTCGTTGAATCTCATGTCCGTTATAATGACCTTCAATATATGTTTTTAACAAACTTGATTTATATATTATTCTTAGCAATAAAGGGGGTCTTAAAAACATAAAGCAAATATTTCTGCGAAAAAGTATTACAATTTAATTATAAATTCTTGTTTAAAAAAAAAAAATCTAATCCAAAACAATATAAAATGATAAAAATCTTTATCATTTTATATAAAATTATATATCATTTATATTTGATTTCAATTCCTCTTTTTTGCCACACCCTGTCCATGAAAAATACATCAAAGTCATCTACATTTATATTAAGAAACTTTTACTGTTCAACTGTTAAATTCTCTATATAATTATTTCGCTACATTTGTTTTACTCGTGTGTAGTATATTTGTTGGTGATTTTCTTCATGATTTTTTTCTCTTTTCCCTTTCATTAGTATTTGATTTTTTTTCTTTTTTCATTTCTATTTGTTTGCAGTTTGTGGAAAAAAATACTTTCTCATAGATTTGTAATTATTATTGACTTTTATATTTGCTGCTTAATATGAGCAGAAATTAGTAAATTTAATTTATTGGTATTTGCGGATTTCTTAAGTCATTTCTCATTTCGTTTTTAATTGGGAATTGGGAATGGAATCAAAGAAAATGGAAATTAACTAAAATATGAAATGATAAATGAATGAAAATAATAAGGGTAATATTGTACTGATGATAGATGATAATAATTAGAAAGACTACAGGTAATAAATAGTCTACTCTGTAGTATAATATGTATTATATAGTCTAATTTATAGTCAAGTATATAGCCTAGTTTATAGAAAAGTATATAGTTTAGTCTATAGTCGAGTCTATAATCCTGTCTGTAATATAGTCAATAGTATAGTCCATAATACAGTCTATAGTTCAGTCTGTAGTATATTCTGTAGTCCATAGTATACACAATCAGTATAGTCTAGTCTAAAGTTCGGTCAGTTTATAGTATAGCCTATATTCTATTCTATAGTCTAGCCTATAACTTGTAATATAGTGTATAGTCTAGTCTATAGTCCAGGCGCGGATCCAGCTGAAGCTTTTGGGGGAGGAAACTAGAATGATTTTCCAAATTGTTTCCTTAAATTTTATGATTTACTATAAATTAAGGTTTATCATTTTAGGGAGGGAAATTTCCCTTTTTCCCTCCCCGTGGATCCGCGCCTGCTATAGTTTAATTTATAGTCAAGTATATAGTATAGTTTGTAGTCAAATATATAGTCTAGTCTATAGTCGAGTCTATAATATATAGTCCAGTCTATAATATAGTCTATAGTATAGTCCATAATCTAGTGTAGTCTGTAGTCTAGTTCTGTATTCCATAGTATAGTCTATATACTAGTCTATAGTGTAATCTATTCTAAAGTCCAGTCTATAGTCCAGCTTATAATATAGCTTATAGACTAGTTTAGAGTCTTGTCTATAGTATACTATATCCTATAGTCAAGTCTATAGTATTCTATAGACTTGACTGTAGTCTAGTCTTTAGTCTAGTATATAGTCTAGTCTATAGTCAAGTCTATAATCTTGTCTATAGTCAAGTCTATAGTCAAGTCTATAGTCTAGCCTATAGTCAAGTCTATAGTCTAGCCTATAGTCAAGTCTATAGTCTAGCCTATAGTCAAGTCTATAGTCTAATCTATACTTAAGTCTATAGTCTAGCCTATAGTCAAGTCTATAGTTTAGCCTATGGTCTAGTCTATAGTGTATGCTATAATATAGTCTGTTGTATAGTCTAGTCTATAGCTTAGTCCATAATCTAGACTATAGTCTAGTTTATAGTATACTCTATAATCTATAGTTCTAGTTTATTTCTGGTTCACTTCTAGATCAGTTCTAGTTCAGTTTTGAGTTCAATTCCGGTTCAGGTTAGTCTATTGTCATGTATATTATCATGTCTATGATCAAGATTATGGCCAATAGTCTAGTTTATAGTATCGCCTATATTATAGTCATTTGTACAGTCTATAGTGTATTTTATAGCCTATTCTATAATCTCGTGTATAACATAGTCTATAATTATAGTTCCTTCCTAGTTCATTTATAATTCAGTCCTAATTCAGTTCTAATTCATATCAAGTTATAGTTCATATCAAATTCTAGTTTAGTCCTAGTTCTGTTTTAAATCAGTTCTAGCTTAGGTCTCTTTCAGTTTTAGTTCTAGTTCAGTTCTAGCTCAGTTCTGTTATAGTTCAGTTCTTTTTAAGTTTTAATTCAGTTCTAGTTCAGTTCTAATTCAGTTTTTGTTCAGTTCTAGTTCTGGTCCACTTTAGTTTATTGTAAGTTCTAGTTTAGCCCCATATTAGTTCAGTTACAAATCAGTTCAGTTGTACTACATAGTCCCACTTGTTTTGTAACCTTTAGTCTAGTGTATGATCTATTCTACAGTCCGCTCTATGCTCAGTAGCCTAATCCATGTTCTAGTCTATACTCTCTATTACATTCTCTTATATTTGATTTAATGGCTAAACTGCTTATTTCATTTCCTTAACCATTTCTTCCTCAATATTAATTTCAAATTACCAAATGGTTTTCCACTTTATCTCTTTGAAATTAATATTGAGCAAATATTTAATAAGTTCAAAACGTTTTTGGTACTCTAATCATCATTAAGGATGAAATATCTTTTTAAGTGGCATTTGCTATCCTTTTAATCGGCAGAAATTTGAGTTGAAAATTTGTTATCCTTAAACATATGACAAACAATTTACTTACAACATTATTTTGATTGTATAATTCAGAGAGAGAGAGAGAGAGAGAGTTAGGGAGGAGAGATACTAAAATATGTTTTTCTTTGAGGTTTTATGTCACGAACAAACGAGTGACTACGCTTACTCATACATTAACAAATAAATCTTCTTTTGCTACTTTTTCTATTGCTCCTTTTGTTATTGTTTGAGGAAAAGGATAAGGAATGTGTGGAAAAACTTGTGCAAAAGTGTTGTCATAAATCTTTCTTTAGTGGTTTCATATGTTTTATTTGTTTATACACATTTTAACAATGGCTCTTATCAAAATCTACTCATGTTTTACTTTTTTTTTGTTGTCGTTTCTCTTTTTGGGGGACTTTTTTCTTTGGTATTTGTTTGCTTAAGACTTTTTTGTGATTTTTTTTTGTTTTTTTTTGGGAAAATAGTTAAAGTTTCTATAGCGTTTTTATTTCAGGAACAAATCTGAGGACTTTTGTTTAATTTAAGCTTTTGCAAGTTTTTGCAATGAATGTCGTAAGAAGTTTACCAACTTAAAATTTTTTAAGTTTTATTTGGTTTTAAAGATTAAAATAGTTAAGTCTCCAGTACGTTTTGTTTAATAGAGAGGTGTTGATGTGGCTTATAAAGGATTAACTGAAAACCTTTATCAATTGTGATAAGGGTTTACTTTTTATAATGGAAATGATATTACTTTTTATTTAAAAGTTACACAAAAATTTGTCAACACGTTTGTAATTGTTAAGTCAAAGGATTAAACATTTTAAATAATGAACTTAAACCTATTCCCTTAGCACGAGGAATTGAATGGCTTATATATGAGCTTAAGCCCCTGTTGTATTTTAAAACACTTAAACTTTGAAATGCCAGATAACTTTTTTAAATTGAATTGAACTAGAATTGATGTAGAAATGGTCTGAAATTTAATTAAAAAATTAATTTGGAAATCAACTTTTTTTAATTAAAAAAATTTAATTTTTTTTTAGGAAATTTTAAAAAGTGTAGCATAAGTTTCAGGGTTTAATGAAAATAATTTTTTTTAATTAAACAAATTTCCAATTTTTTTAGGAAAATTTTAAAATTTAAAGCATAAGTCTTAGGGTTTAAATTTTTTTATTTTTTAAAGCAAAAATTTATAAAAATATTTTTCTTAATATAAACTCCCTATAAAGTCTTCATTAATAAAAAATTCCTTTAAGTGTAACATAAGTTTTAGGATTTAAATTTTTTTTATTTTTTAAAGCAAAATTTTATAAAAATATTTTTCTTAATATAAATTCCTTGAAAATATCTTAATTAATAAAAGATTCCTTTACAAAAGAAATAAGAAAAATGTTTTTCTTACAAATTAAACTAGTGCTTAAAACATGTAGCCTACCTTTAGGCTAAATTTTTTAGCCTAACAACCCAGTTAATACCAAGAACCTTTTGTGTTCTTTAAGAGAATTTAAAATTATATTTAAATAGGTTACTTAAGTTAAAAGTTAATTAAAATCTTAAAAATGTGAAATTAAATTAAAATTTATTTATTTTCACAATATAAACCTCTAATACCTAAACATAATTTCCACTAAAATGGAATTATGTTTATAATTTAATTAAACATATATTTATATAATCCCAATAGAATTTCTATATTTCCCTTATGAAATGAAAATCTTTAACTAAATTGTATCTTTAAATTTATACAACAAATTTAATGTAATTTGCTTTTAAATTATATTATTCATCTGTTGTTGTTGTATTTTTCATGAATTTCATGATAAAAAAGGCTGCTTTTGTAAGCAACTTCCGCTTAACACTACGCCAAAAATATTTTAACAGGAAATAAGACTTAAAAAGCCTTTGTTGTAAATTCATAAGAGGGGGAGGAGTATAAGAAGATAAAGCTGTTAATGCCTAAAAGTATGCTTTAATATGTAATATATTTAAAATTATTCTTAGTACAACAAATAACGTGATATGTATTTAAATACCCAAACGTAGCTCTTTAAGGATCTTTTACTTCACGCTCTTTTGGTGTTTAAATTCTAATTTAATTAAAATTCGTAAATTATTGATAGTTAATCATTGAATTTAACTATTTAAACAAATGTTTAAACAATAACTACACAAAACGTTTAACTATAAAAGAAAATAGAACCCATATTACTACAAATATTAAAAAAATACATATATAATCCTTGGAAAGTAGCTTATAAGTAACTAGAGGAGGAAGAGTAAGCTTATTTAACAATATAAATACCAAATCATTTATCTATCAACAAGAAAAGAATATATATAACAAAATTTCTATTAATACTGATTAAATTGTTATTAATGTTGTATACATGTTTACAAAGGATAACAAAAGGACTAACTTAAGCTTAATTTTCAAAAGATATTATAAGAAATAGAAAGAAAAATTTTAAAGAATATTTTGTAAAAGAAAAAAAGAAACTGTTTAAGGATATTACACCGCCAACATAAATTAAAAAAATGTGAAGCATACTTTCGGGTTACAAAATCTGCTTAATTTTTTTTCGCTTAAAATTTTTAAACATAAGAAAACTTTCTTTTTGTGCAGATCTTTTTTTCTAGCTAATTTTGTTGAAAAGAAAAACTTACTAAAGATTTAAAAAAAAAAACTTTTTTAATAGAGTGCTTTTGACAGCGTCAATAAATGACAGCATAAAATTAGCTTTAAAGGCTTTAAAAAAAGTCATAATATGCAAATGAAATATAGAAAATTATTGGTGTAATATGTCATGAACGTAACAATAACTGAATAAAATCTAATTTAGAAGAGATTAAGAAGTAAATTAGAACTAAATTAGATCTGAACTGGAATTAAACTATAAATCAACTAAATGAACTAGAAATGATATAAAAGAAGAGAACTAGAATTGAACTTTTTTTATTAAGGTTATAAATTGATTATTTGATTTTATAGTTTAGTTGGGTTAAGTTTGGATTATAATGTAAACTACAGTTAAGACTATGGTCGAAACTATAGTGCACACTATAGTGTCAATGTAAAGACTATAACGCGTAAACAATATATAGTGTAACCAATAGTCCAGACTATAGTGTGAACTATAGTCAAGACTACAGTGTAAATTATAGTCCAGACTATAGTGAAAACTGTAGTCCAGACTATAGTGTAAACTTTAGTCCAGACTAAAGTCTAAATTATAGTCCAGACTATAGTGTAAACTATAGTCCAGTCTTAAGTGTAAACTATAGTCCAGACTTAAGTGTTAACTATAGTCCAGGCTATAGTGTAAACTGTAGTCCAGACTATAGTGTAAACTATAGTCCAGACTATAGTGTAAACTATAGTCCAGATTATAGTATAAACTATAGTCCAGACCATAGTTTAACTAGAACTGAACTTGAACTGAACTATAATTGAACTTGAACTGAACTAGAACTGAAGTAGAACTGAACTAGAACTGAACTAGAACTGAACTAGAACTGAACTAGANNNTAACTGGAACTAGAAAAAAACTGAACTAGAACTGACTAGAACTAGAACATTAGAAAAAATGAACTAGAAACTCGAAACTAAGAACCTTGAACTAGAAACATGACACTGAGAACTGAAACAACATAGAAACTAACTAAAGCTGAACTTAAGAACTGAACTAGAACTGAACTAAGAACTGAACTAGAAACTGAACTAGAAAACTGAGTAGAACTGAAAAGTAGCAAACTGAAGTTGGAACTGAACTTAGAAACTTGAACAATAGAACTAACTTAAGAAACATAACTAGGAAATGAACAGAAACTGAACTAGAAAAAAACTGACTAGAAAACTGAACTTAGAACTGAACTAGAAACTGAACTAGTAACTGAACTAGAACTGAACGAGAACTGAAATAGAACTTGAACTAGAACTGCATACTTAGAACTGAACTAGAACTGAACTAGATACGAACTAGACTGAACTAGAGAACTGAACTAGAACTGGAACTAGAACTAAACTTAGAACTTGATATCTAGTACTGATATCTAGAACTGAACTCAGAACTTGAATACTAGAACTGGAAGTAGATACTGAACTAGCAATGATACTAGAATTCTGAACTAGAACTGAACTAGAACTGAACTAGAACTGAACTAGAACTGAACTACAACTGACCTAGAGCTGAACTACAACGAAATTAGAAATGAACTAGAACTGAAGTAGAAAAGAACTGGAACTAAATTAGAAATGAACGAGAACAAAGTTATAACTGAAATATAATTTGACTAGAACTGATTTAGAACTGATCTAGAATTGAACTGGAACTAAATTAGAAATGAATTAGAACTGAGCAAAATCTGAACTAGAAATAAATTAGAACTGAACTAGAATTAATTAAGTTATTATTATTAATTAATTAATTAATTAGAGCAAATATGGAACTACACGAAGGAGTACGATCGAAAAAATCTTAACATATACAAAATGCAGTAACTTGGAAACGGATGATTATAGAGTTTTCGTTGTTCTAATGTTTAATTGACAATATAATACAGATTATAGAAAATTATAATTTATATTCTTCTAACTACTACTTGTGAACTTGTAGACTTTTCTTTGCAACCTTTTTATTTAAGAATTGATAGTTGATTCAGCCTCTTTTTTGGAACAGTTTGCACAACTCATTTTAAAATCTTCGCTATTTGGTGACACCACTTCGGTCTTTTCCAATTATCTTTTCACAAAAGTCCAGTATACCTTCACTGGTGTTAGTTCTGGATAATTTGCAGATTTGACCTCTCTTTATACAAAAGGTATGTAATTGTTTTGGTGCCACTCCAAAGCGTTCTTAAGTAATAACATGATGCTACATCAGATCAAAAATGCGTAGATCCATTGTACTCTTTTTTGCAAAAATTCTTTGTTGTAGTTTTCGGAATTTGTAGAGACCACTGTAACAAAGAATGTTATCCTTTTACCTCATGTGAAAAAAACCTTGCCAAACTAGGAATTCTTTAGGAAATTTCGACAGATTTTCAGTTCTAAATTTACTGCTGAACTAGACTTTTTTGGGATTGAAAAAAAGGTAATAAAAAAATTGATTTAGTATCATAAACTATATTAACCTATTGAATGTAGCATTTTTATATCCCATTTTATTATTATTATATTTTTTTTTGTAATTCGAATCTATTTAAATCATTATCCCTAATATGATTATGTCAACCCAAAAAAAAAACTTAAACAAAATATGTTTAAGTGGTTAATATGTGTAATTTGATGTAATTTTCTCTTAAATACTCATGGGCTAAGAGGATAAAAAAGCATATGATCTATTTAATACCATTAGCGTTATTTTTGTAATTCTAACCAACTAAACACACACAAACACATACAATAACGTTACTATTGTTATATTATTTTGGTTATAGTTTTTGTTTCCTTTAACAAATTTATAATGTGTTTGTTGTTGTTGTTGTTGTTTTTATATTATTATTATAATAATAATAAAAACAACAATATTATTGTTAGTCCAATTTAAATGCTCATTTCTTGCTCGTTAGTTACGAGCACGTTGTTACCGTTAGTGAGTGTAAATGATAATGATGAAATAATGAGAGAAGAGTAGAGAAGTTTTTACTATTTTACCATTTTGCTATTTCGTGTTTTTTTTTTTTTTTTTTTTTTTTNNCCATTTTGCTATTTCGTTTTTTTTTTTTTTGTTCATTTAAACATTCATTACAACTTAGCTAACACAAAAAGAACAAATTTAACAAATACATACACAGAAACACTCTCACTATTCATTTTATTTATTTTATAGTCTTTTGTTGTAAAATAGCACTATTACATATACACCCACTATACGTATTTATTACAAAGCCATTCATTGCATTTATGTGTATACATTACTAATGTGATGAGTCAAGGGGGGAAGGGGGCGGTTGGGTTTGTTGTGGGTGATGGTTTAGAAAAGAATATTTTGTATGTAAAGTAAAGCGTTAATGGTTTTGTATATTTAAAATAAACACTTGTTTTTTATTTGCATTTGTTGTTATTGTATTTTTTGGTTTTTGTTGTTTTTGCTCGTTTCATTTTTTTTTTTGTTCATAATAGTGGAAGTGTAAAATTTATAAACGTATAATGTAAAATATACGTTTATGTAATATTATATAACAAAAAAAAGAAGCACCCACACAAACTAACAAATAACAAAAAATTTCAAAAGTTTTATGAAAAAAAAAATTGTATTATAAAAGATTTTTTTTAATATAAGAAGCAAAAAAATTGGCCACAATATATAATAAATGGTTTTTGTCAAAATTTAAAATATATAAAATGTTTTAGAATTTTTGGTAATATTCCTAAAAGTATGCTTTGCATATTAATCAATTGCTGGGGAATTTCAAAATAAAAAATTTAACATTTATTTTATGTGTTTAGATGTGCATAAAAAAACAATTACCTGATTGATATTAATATGAATAATGGTTTGGTTTATGCGTAAACAAATTTTTATATAAAATAATGCCTTTGAGAATTCAAGGTAATAAAAGTTAGCAAAAATAAATATTTAGATTAAAAATGGCTGATTTAAAGAAATTGGAAAATTTTTATTAGAAATTAGGGAATGAAAATTAATTCCAATAAATGACTGCAATTAAAGCTAAAAATCTGGTACAAAAATGATTATAATATAATTAAGAATTTTTGAAATTTAGTTTTTTAAAATAAATTTAAGTGTTATACCCTTCAACACAGGTGTAAAGGGTGTATATAAGTTTGTTGTAATTTCTTGAATCACAATATTTGTTG
Organism: Phormia regina; assembly: GCA_001735545.1. NCBI lineage: Eukaryota > Metazoa > Arthropoda > Insecta > Diptera > Calliphoridae > Phormia > Phormia regina. The sequence continues at coordinate 14,766 of MINK01173159.1, forward strand.
GAGAGCAAAAAAATTGATTTTTTCTGTTTCCTTGCAAAAAATTATGATGATGATGTGTCGGTTGAAATGGCATTTAAGAAGCCTACCGGTAACTGAAGTTTACATTTTATATAACAAATGATTGAAAACCCTTGTGGGAATTTTGCTACTAAAACTCAGCTAGATTAGTTTATAAATGGCGGAGATATGCTAATTTAAAATCTGATTTTTGAGTTTTTGAAGTATTTGTTAATGCTAAGAACTTTGTTTTTACAAGGATGTTATGAAAGTTCTTTTTTTTCTGATTCTTTGTTTGGAAAAATTTAAATAAATAGGTTGTATAATATCTGAGAAATCCGACAAAATATATTTTGATTTTTTTTTTGAACTCCTTGTTTAAGCAAAATACTTTTATTTTCCTATAAGTCGTTCAAAAATATTTTTATAAAATTTCGGTTTTTTAAATAAATAAAATTCTTTTATAAACAAGCGAGTTATGGTATAAAAACTAAAAAAATAATATAAATACACACACACACAAACATGTGTGGTAAGCAATAGATTTATAAATGCGAGAGTATGAAAGCATACTTTAAGGCGAAAATTGTATTTGCCGAATATAGCTAATAAGCTTGATACAATTTTAAAAGAAATAAAAGAATAAGATATTTTCACTTATACATTTTTATACAACTAAACTGTTATACTATTGGAAATTTTTTATAATTTTTGAAATAAACTGTTATAATTTTATAAATATTTTTTAGAAAAACACTATAAAATCATATTTTTGTTTTACATATCAGTAGTTGTTTTTAGAATTAAAATTTGTATAACAGTTTGGAAAAAAACTCGTTATAATTTGATAGAAGTTCTTTTTAACGGAAAATTTAATTTCAGTTTTTTTCAAGACCAAAATATGTATAACAGTTTCAAAATAAAAAAAAAATTATATCAGTTTATCAAAAAAATTGTTTTACTGAAAAAAAAAATAACTTTTTCTATAGGAAATCAGTTTTAAAACTAACATTTTTATAACAGTATGGAAATAAACTGTTATAGTTTTATGACAGGTTTTTCAAATGCTGTTATTCTAAATTAAATTGTTTTATTTTTATTTAAAGTACAATTATTTGTATTCAAAATTAAAATCTGTATAACAGTTCAAAAATAAACTGTTATAATTTTATAAAAACTTATCCAAAACTGTTATACTAGAAATAGCATTTTTAGCGTTTACATTTTCTTTAAAAAATCAGTTTTACAATTTAGATTAGTATCACAGTTTAGAAATAAACTGTTATAATTTTATCAAATTTTTTACAAAAACTATTATATTGAAAAGAAACGTTTAACATTAATATTTTCTATGAGAAATTTGTCTTAGAAGTTATAATTGTATAACAGTTTGAAAATAAAATGTTATAATTTAAAAACGTTTTTCTTCAAAGTTGTTATACTAAAACAGAGAGTTTTGTTATATATTTTTCTATAAGAAATTGGTTTTAAAATATAAAATTGTATAACAGTTAAGAAGAAACTGTTATAATTTTATAACAGTTTTAGCGAAAGCTATTATATTAAAAAGAAAAGTTTTACTTTCTTTTTTTTTATTAAAAAAATATATTAAAAGTTGTATTTGTATAATAGTTTAAAAATAAACTGTTATAATTTTATTAATGTTTCACCAAAAACTGTTATATTTGAATGAACAATTTTGTTTTAACCTTATCTATAAGAAATAGTTTTTAGAATATATAATTGTATAACTGTTTGGAAATAAACTGTTATAATTTTACATTAAAAATAAAAACTTTTATATTAAAATGAAAACTTTTGCTTTATTTTTTTTTTTCATAAAAAATTGATTTTAAAAGTTTTATTTGTATAACAGTTTAGAAACAAACTCTTATAATTTTATAATAGTTATCCCAAAAACTGTTATATTGAATTAAACAACTTTTTTATGGTTTTTTATAAGAATTTATTGAAAAATATTATATTTATGCTTTAATTGTTATTAAACTGTTAAAATTTTTAAATAATTTTCATAAAAAACTGTTATACTGAGGCAAATAAAACCTGTTATACTGAATTAAACTTTTTTATGTTTTTTTTTTAATTTATTGAAAAAGATTATATTTATGTTTTAATTTTTACTAAACTGTTATAATTTTTGAAAATTTCTGATAAAAAACTGTTATACCGGGTCAAATAAATTTACTGAAATTAGTTTTAAATTTATTTTATATCTAATTACTTTTATACGCTGTTATAAACATATATGTTTTTAAATTCTTTCATTTTTAAAATAAAATATTAAAATTTAATTTACTTATTAACTGCTATAATTTATAAAAAATACTGTCAATAACTGTTATACTGGATTAAACAAATTGACATAATTAATTTTAAAATATTTTTTTGTATTCAAAAGCTATACGTAGCCAGCTAATTTTTTCTTTTTTCTTTTAATTTGATTTTAGTTTAAAATTTTACATTTCTTAATAAAATTTTTCTTTAACTGTTAATAATTAAAAAAAAAAATAATTCTTAAAACTGTTATACTACACAATTGTTTATCTAGAACTTAATCAAAACAGACCTTTAAAACGAGACTAATACTTATGGTATATTTTGAAGATAAACTGTTATAATTAAATAAATAATTAAAACTGTTATATTAAGGCCGGGAATATTAAACAAGTTTTTTTATTTATAATTTGGAATGTTTCTCGTATTATCTTCCCCGTAACTATTACACTGGATATATTGGTTCGTGTGGCAGTGTTTTTTATTCTTATACTTAATAAATAATAATCTCTTTATAATTGAAATAAATGAATATTTACAAATTCCTGAGATTTTATAACAGAAAATTCAAAAAATGTTTAATCATTTTTTAAATTTATTTAAATATACAACACGTATGATTAATTTGAAATTAATTAATTATCATACGCCTACATATAAAATTTGAAATACAAACCCTTATTATAGTATCTAAAACGTATACGTAATATTAACCTTAAACTTTCCATTAATCATACGTTATGTGTATCTAACAAATTATATATAAATTTATTTTATTTAATTTTCACTAACAAATTTGTCTGTTTCATTATAATCTTACAAAAAATCTTTGTTTTATTTTTGCTTTAATTAATATTTTATTTAATCCTTTTTTTTTGTTGCCAAATGCTAATCTTAAACAATACATCTCTTTGTCCGTCCGTCTGTCTTTCCTTCCTGTTCTTGGTTCAATAACAATTTTCTAAAGTTGGTTTCCATTCAATAACCAAATACGAAAACAAAATACAAAATTAAACAAAAGCAAGTTAATAATAATGACTAAATACATACATACATACAAACACACAAACATCATTACATATAAATTTTAAACAAAATGTTTTTTGTTTTTTTGTAATGCTGTTGCTGCAGATGTTGTTGTATTACAATTGTAACAAAAATATTGTTGTTCAACAGCTGAGCCAGATTAACTTCGATTTGTTTGTTTCGTAAGAATGAATGAATAAGAAAAATATTTTCAATTTCAATTTGAATTTGTTTTGCTTTTTGCTTCAGCTCAACAAATTACAATGGGGGGTTTTTTCATTTATTTTTTTTTTATTATTTTCCTTTATTTTGGTTCTGTGGTAGATTTTGTAAAGAATTTTATATATTGAAAAGGTTAAAGTCACAAAATAGTTAATATAAAATACATGTTCTTAAAGAAAGCTAAAGAAAAAGATTATAATAAAAAAACTAAAGACAAAAAGTACATTTTTTTAAGGCATCCTTCTTAATAAAATAGGTTTAATTTGAATATATTTTAAACAATTTACTATTATTAGCAAAATAAAAAGAAATATAGGAATAAGTCCTTTAATTTTGCGACTTCAGATAAAAGTTGAATTTTGTATTTATTTTTATTTCTTTTTTTGAGGTTAATAAAATCAGCTAGTGATTACTAAAAACTATAAGTTCAATTTTCTAGTTTTAATTAAACTTCCGAAAAAATCAAGAGAATTATACGTATAATTGTGTTAAACAAATATCTCTTCTATTGAAAAAAAAAAAACCAAAGAATTAGAAATCCTCTTGGACTAGCAAAATAAACGAAAGAACAAAATTATTTAAAATTATACTCTTTATCACATGAATAAGACCAAAAAAGAGTACAAAGTATGAGACACCACAGAACAGCAAACATAGAAAAGAGAGACTAATTTAAAACTGAATTAAAACTCAACAGGAATTGATCCCGAATTAAACTAAAACTAAATTAGAACTGAACTTGAACTAAAGTAGAGCTAAACTAGAACTGAACTGGAACTGAGCTAGAATAGAACTAAATTGAAACTGAATTAAAGCTGGACTAAAACTGATTTAGAACTAAACTATAAATGAACTAAACTGAACTAGAACACATTTAAAACTGAATGAGAACTGAACTAAAACTTAATTAGAATTGAACTAGACCCACATTAGAACTGAATTACAAATGAACTAAAACTCAACTAGTACCTAATTAGAGCTCAACCAAAATAGAAGTAGAACTGATTTCAAAATGATTCAGCAAGGAACTAAAACTGAACCTGAACTAGAATTGACCAAGAACTAGAACTAAATTGAAACTGAATTAAAACTGATTTCAAAATGATTTAGCAAGGAACTAAAACTGAACTTGAACAAGAACTGACCAAGAACTAGAACTGAATAAGAACTGACTTAGAAATAAAACTGAATGAAAGTACATCTGAACTAGAACTGAATTAGAACTAAACTAGAACTGAATTAGAACTGAACTAGANCTTAACTGGAATTGAACAAGAACTAAAGAAGAACTGAAATGATTCACAATTGAACTAGAACTGAACTAAAACCGAACTGATTCAGAACTGAACTAGAAGTGATTTAAAACCAGAAAAAGACCGATATATCACTGAATTAGAGCTGAACAAGAGCCGAACTAGAACTGAATTTAAAATGAATAAGAGCTGAATTTGAATTAAGCTAGAACAATACTGGAACTGAACCAGAACTACAACTGAATTGATACTAGAACTCAATTGAAACAGAACTGATTTAATCAAGAACTGAACTTGTGTATATTTCAGTTTAAAATCTTTATAGTCCAGTATTTAGTCGAGACATAGTTCTAGTGTATAGCCTGGTCTAGCGCCTAGTCTATAGTCTAGTCTATAGTTTGGTCTGTAGTCTTGTCTATAGTTATGTCTATAGTCTAGCCTATTGAGTAGTAAAAAGTCTAATTTAATCAATGGACTAGTCTATAGTTTAGTCAATGGAATAGTTTATAGTCTAGTGAATAGACCTGTCTATAGTCTAGTCAGTAGACTAGTCTACAGTATAGTCTAGTCTATAGTCTGTTTGGTACACTAGCCTTTATTTTGGTCTAATGTTGAGTCTATAGTCTGGTGTATGATTTAGTCTTTAGTCTAGCTGATAGTCTAGTTCATAGTTTAGTCAATGTACTTGTCCATAGCCTATTTAGGAGGCTAGTCTATATTCTGGTTTATAACTTAGTCTGCAGTCCAGTTTATAGTCTAAGCTATAGTCAGGTATATAATCTATTTATAGGTTTGTTTTTAGTATAGTATACAGTCAGTCCTATTGTTCAGTCTATAGGACTGACTGTCTAGTCTATAGTCTAGTCTATGAAAAAATGCATAGACTAGTCCTTAGAATAGTCTCAATAAACTAGTCTGTAGTCTAGTCTATAGACTAATCTGTAGTCTAGTCTATAGTCTAGTCTATTTTCTAGTCCATAGTCTATTTGTTGGCTAGTCAGTAGACTAGTCTGTAGTCTAGTCTATAGAATAGTCTGTAGTCTAGTTTATAGTCTAGTCTATAGTCTAGTCTATAGTCTCGTCTATAGTCTAGTCTATAGTCTAGTCTATAGTCTATTCTAGTCAGTAGTCTAGTCCATATTCTAGTCAATAATCTAGTCCATAGTCTATGTATAGCTTGTAGTCTAGCCTAAGCAAAGATTTAGCCAAATTTTATTTTCTTCTTATTTTTGCTCTCCGCTTGCCTTGTTTATTTCTCTTGCAGTATATTGATGGCATTTCTGCTTGACATGATTTTCAACTTTAATTAAAAGAGCAAAAAATAAAGAACGACAACTGATTAAAAAAGAAGTGTCTTCTAATACTTTTTTCCTTCCTGCATTTAAGTACTTATAAGGATTAGGGTTTGAACAAGTAATAACAAATTAATTTACAAACAGTCGATGATAAAACTAAAATAAAAAAAGAAGATAAAAGAACTTTGCAGACAAGAAAATAAATAGAAACTGAAATAGAAAAAAAAATAATTATATAATATAAAGTATTTTTTAAAATTGTTCACAAACTTTTACCTTAAACTTTATAAATTTATGGTTTAAATTATTTTTTTTAATAAATAAATAAAAAGAATTAACTTTTTAAATAAATTTTATGTTGCAAACAATTTCAAATGACTTTTTCACCCACAATCAAATGACATGCATTTCCGCTACAATGAGTGATTTTAAATTAAAATGAGTGATTTAAAAAAAAGTCAATTTGATTTCGCACATAAATCACCAAGTTTTATAATTGTTTTATATCCAAAAACATTTGTATTTAAAATATAAAATTGTATAAATTAAAATAAAAACTCATCTATTTAAAAACCAAAACTTGAAAATGGTAATAAATTAAATTTAACATAAATTTATGCTGCTGATTGTTGAGCATCATCATCATCAATAGTAGTCAACAGTCAACATATAAAAGCAGCTAAAAGGTTTCATTTCATATAAAAAACAAATATTTTAGAGTAAATAAAATTTATTAACATTTCATTTAAATAAATATGGGAAGCGAAAAGAAAAAAATAATATTTGTATATAAAAATATTTTCACGAAAAGGTTGATTGTTGTTTAAGCATAAAAAATATATTTATATACAAAATATTTAAAAATCCCAAAAGGAAATTTAGCACTACTTTATAGATTTTACTCGTATTCCTGGGAAATCCTAGAGACTCCTTTTATATGTTACTCATATAAAATTTCCCATTGACTCTATTTGGTGTGTGAAAAAAACCTCCCAAAATAAATCGAAAGGAAAAGTGAAAAGCTGAATATATAAAAAAATAGCACTAAAATAATCATGTTTGAATTAATAGTTTTATATCAACTGACAGCTGAGTAGAGTGTGATGCCTTGTTTTTACTTTTCATCATCAAGAGTTAAATTGAAACATCATGATGACATAAAGTGGGCGACATAAAGATTAAGAGGAAATATTTGCCAGCACTAAAAAAAACATTCATTTCCGTTTAACTTAAATTAACATGATACAGAATTGTATGCGAACGAGACATAAATATAGGGGGAAAAATATAGAAAAAAAAAACACTTAACTGGACTAACAAAAGGGAAGTTGACTAATCAAGATATTAACAGGATTTTAATTGAAAAGAACTGATAACAGATTTTGGAATGGGCTAAAAGGGAAATAAAAAAAAACAGATTGAAAATATCATAAGCTGTACGATAAATATGATGGCAGACAAAAATTAAGTAGCTATTGAAGAGCATTTAGAAAAAACTATCGAATGGGGTACAGATAAGGCTATAAAAATGACTATAGTGACTATAGTTCAGAATAAAGCCTAAACTAAGTACTAAACTACAGACAAAGTTAAGAGCTTGGCAATATTCCAGCAGTCCATAGCCTATAGACCAGGTTAAAGACTACGCCATATTCTGCGCTCCAAAATTGGGTTCTGATGAAACAAACAAGAATGTAGCCTTGATAATAGTTTAATCTATGATTAAACAGTTCTAGTTCTGTTCTGTACGATTCAGTTCTAGTACAGTTTTAGTTCAGTTTGAGTTCAGTTTTAGTTGAGTACTGGCTCAGTTTTAGTCTAGTTTTGGTAATATTCCAGTTCGGTTTTACTTTAGTTCTACTTCGGATTTAGGTCACTTCTAGTGCGCTTGTAGTTCTGTTCCAGTTCAGTTCTAGTTAAGTTCTAATTCAGATCTAGCTCAGTTCTAGTTCTGTTCGAGTTCAGTTCTAGTTCAGTTCTAATTCAGATCTAGTTCAGTTCTAGTTTTAGTTTAGTTCTTGTTCAGTTTTAGTTCAGTTCTAGTTCCTTTCTAGTTCGTTTCTAGTTCAATTTATTTCTACTTTATTTCCAGTTCAGTTATAGTCCAGTTCTAATTCTTTTCTAGTTCAGTTCGAGTTCAGTTCTATTTCAGTTCTATTTCAGTTCCAATAAGATTTATTTCAGTTTAAGTTCACTTCTAGTTCATTTCTAGATGAATTTTAATTCAGCTTAAGTTTAGTTTTTGCTTAGTTTCAAACTAGTCTATAGTCTAGTCTATAGTCTTGTCTATAGTCTAGTCTATAGTCTAGTCTATTGTCTTGTCTATAGTCCAGTCTATAATCTAATATAGTATATTGTCGAGTCTTTAGTCTAGTCTGTAATCTAGCCTATAGTCTAGTCCATTGTCTAGTCTATAGTCCAGTTCAAAATCTAGCCTAAAAGTTTTGTCTATAGTCTAGTCAATAGTTTAGTCTACAGTCTAATCTAGAGTCTAGCCTATAGATTAGTCTAGAGACTAGTCTATTGTCTAGTCTATAATCTCATCAATAGTTTGGTCCACAGTCCATTCTAGGGTCTAGTCTACTGTCTAGTCTATAGTCTACAGTGTAATCTATAGTCTAGTCTATAGTTTAGTCTGTCGTCTAATTTATAGTGTAGCGTAGAGTCTAGTCTACAGTCTAATCTATAATCTAGTTTTTAGTTTAATCTATAGTCTAATTTATAGTCTAGCCTCTAGTTTAGTCTATTGGTTTATAGTCAAGTCTGTAGTCTAGTTTGTAATTTATTCTACAGTCTATTCTACAGCCTAGTGTATATCATATTCTATAGTTTAGTCTGCAGTACAGTTTATAGTTTAATCTGTAGTATTGTCTGTAGTCTATTCTTTAGCCAATTCTATTGTTTAGTTTATTTCATAGTCTAGTCTATAGTCTAGTTTATAGGCTAGTCTATAGCCTAGTCTATAATCTACCCTATAACCTTGTCTATAGTCTAGTCTATATCCTAGTCTATAGCCTGCTCTATAGCCTAGTCCATGGTCTAGTCTATAGCCTAGTCTATAGCGTAGTCTATGGTATAGTCTATGGTCTAGTCTATAGTCTAGTCTATGGTCTAGTCTATAGTCTAGTCTAGTCTATAGCCTGCTCTATAGCCTAGTCTATAGCATAGTCATAGCCTGTAGTCCATTAGCCTAGTCTATAGCATAGTCATAGCCTATAGTCCATGGTCTAGTCTATGGTCTAGTCTATAGCCTAGTCTAGGTTTAGTCTATAGCATAGTCTATAGCCTAGTCTATGACTTCGTCTACAGCCTAGTATATGGCCTTGTCTATAGCATAGTCTATAGCTGAGCCTTAAGTCTAGTCTATAGTCGGGTCTTAAGTTCAGTCTATAGCCTTATCTATAACCTAGCCAATAATCTAGTCTTTATACTATCCTTCCCCTCTTTTCCTAAGTTATTTGATATCATAGTTGATGTTTGAATGAAACAACTTAGTTTTTTATCGAGAAAGAAATGAAACTGTCACTGATGATAATTGCTTTGCTGAATTGTCTTAACTTTGTTAAACTAGTTAATGAGTGTTATTCTAGGAATTTATTTAAAGTGATTTTTGCTGTCTACACTTCTCAAATTATTCAGTTTGTTGTTATTATTGTTAAAACAAAAACAAAAGCAGAAAATGAGCTGTCATAAATACATTTAAAGGATTAATTGTTATTAGAGTTTAAGGCTTTTATTTAATAATAAAGTTTTTATTTAAAATGACACTTAAGTTGAAGATCAATTAGTTTAGGAAATAAAAATATTATTTGTTTGCTTTTTTTTTGTATTATTAAAAAAAACAAATTGTTTCGTATTATATTTTTTGTATTCTAAAACTTCAATTTTAGTATTTTAATCTTCAATTTAAATTACTTTTTATTTTTCCAAAAACACAAAAAGAGATATTGTGTCATATGTAAATTATAATAGTTGTAAACTTCATGTTTACATTTACATATGTTTACAAATACATTTACATATGCATGCTTACACTTACAAAAAGAGAACAAAAAACTAATATTTGTATTTGTATTAGTTTAACAAGACAGAAGTCTATTTATTATGTGTGGGGGGGTTAGAAAAAAACACACACACACCCAAACTAGCTTACATATACTTATGTATTTATTTAGTTTTTTTTTAGAGTTAAATATTCGTAAGTTGACTAAAATGTCAGAAAAAAAAAGTTCGTTTTTTGCATACAATTTTTCATACATATGTATGGGTAAATATATGGGTTGAAATATTATAAATTTTTCAACTTAAAGTTACAGAGAGACATTTATAGTATTTGTTTATTATTTCAGTGACATATTCTCATACACACATGCACAGACATTAACACTCAAACTTATATACACGTTTGAATACTTTTACATATGATGTATGATATGTATTTACTGTTAGAAAAACTTTTTAGCTTAAAGTTTTAACTCACACATTTACAAGTTCTTATTGGTTTTTTTTTTGTCTCTACATAAGCAAATTTTTTGCTTTAACCACATTTAAATATTTAGCTTACAAAAGTAGCAGCTAAATCATAAATCTTAAGGATTTTTTTCTATTGTTTTATTCTATTTGTTGTTAAAATTGTAAGAAAAGATAAATATTAGAAAAATCTTAGAAAGCAGCGGTTTTAAAATCTTTGGTATATTTTTTTTGAGATTGGAGAGGCAGGTTTTTTATTATAACTTTATTTTTTGTTTTGATTATGAAACTTTTGAAAAATTTTATCTACAAAAATTTTTTAATTTTTTGGCGTCAGAAAGTAAATTAATTTCTTCTTTTGTTAAAAATAAACTATATTGCTACAAAAAATATGTAAATTTTGTGAAAAATAATTAAATATTCTCTAAACTGATCTAATCACTTTTTTATGAACTTAATTCACAAAAGAACCCATAAAGGACGGAGACAATTTAAAGGATTTTTCGTTTTTATTAAAATTTGTTTTATTTTTAGTCATTTTTTCATTTCCGTTTTTTATAGGTGTTTTGTTAAAATTTTGAAATTTTTTAAAAAATAAAAAAATTTAAATTTTCGAATTCCTAAAACTCTTTTTCAAAATCCCAGAAATTTTTGAAAATTTTTCAAAGTTATTAGTTAAAAGAAAAGTTACTTTTCAGTTTATAAAAAACAACTTCATTTATTTATTAAAAGTGTTTATAACAAATTTGGTAAGAAATCCTAGTATTTCCTAAATATTAAAAAAATCCCATAAATTTCATTAATTCCCAAAAAAGTTGATGGAAAAATTATTTTTATTTTTGAAATAATATCTAAAATAACTAAAATTTTGCAAAATAAAATTAATAAAAAAGGAAATATTAAAAAAATATATATAGGTTCATTCCTAGAATTCCCAAATATATTTTTAAAATCCCAGAAATCTCAAAAAAAAATGTATTTTTAATTTTTAAAAAATAAAAAAATAACTAACAATTTGCAAAGTTAAATCAATTAAAAGACTTATTTTTCAAATATTGGTCTCATCTTTTGAATTCCTAAATTTATTTTTAAAATCCCAGAAATCTCCACAAAACTTTTTAACATTTTAAATTAAAAGAAAAATAAAATTTCCTATATAAATGAAAAGTTTTTTCCTTTGTAATAAAACACCTATAATCATTTTTGTGTAAGAAAAATATTAGTTCAATCCCACGGATTCCGAAAATTAATTTTATAAAATCCCGTAAGCTTTTATTAATTCAGAAAAAAATAAAATTAAAATAAAAAAAAGCACACACGCTCATAATCTAATTTAAACAGAAAACTTTTTATTTTTTATTTAAAAAATAACCTTCCTAATTCCTGAAATTATTTTTGAAAATCCCACAAAAACCAACAGAAGGAAAAATTTATAATCTTAAATTATTTTTTTTTCTTTTTTAAAAACAAAGAAGCACTTTAATCAAAACAGAAAACTAAATTTTTTGTTGAAAAAAAAAAAATAAATAACCCTTAAATTCCTAAAATTATTTTTCAAAATCCCAGAAATCTAAAAAAAGTTAAATTTAATTTTTTTTATATTAATTTTTTTATTTCTTTCTTGAAAAAAAACAACTTTATTAAAACAGAAAACTACATTAAAAAATAAGAACCCTTCAATTCCTAAAATTCCTAAATTTTTAAAAATCCCAAAAATCTTAAAAAAAAATAAATAAAATTCTTTAAATTAATTTTTTATTTATTTTTTTTTAATTTATTATTAATACAGGACTTTTTCTTTTTATTAAGAGTTTTACTCATTTTTGTTAACCCCATAATTATTTCCTAAAATCCCAGAAATCTCAAAAAATTTCGCAAAATTCATAATTAAAAGAACACTTGTTTCCCGTTAATTGTTTATTTCTAAAATGCATTTGATTTGATTTTAGTTAATAAAAAATTTTTAATTTTTGTCATAATCTCTTGAATTCCAAAATTTATATACAAAAATCCCAGAAACTAAAAAAATAACTGCGAATTTTCATAAAAATATAATTAATTTAAAAATATGTTTTTATTTATTATTTTTTTTTAATATATATATTTTTATTTCCATCCCAATGTCCCGAATTCCTAAAATTATTTTTTAAAATCCCAGAAATCTCAAAACATTTTTAAAAATGTTTTCAAATTAATTTTTTATTTCAGAAAATTTATTTATTATAAAACCGGTTTTTTCTTTATTTTAAGTGTTTAAAAATATTTTTGTGTTTAACCTTTGAATGTCCAAAATTATTTTACAAAATTCCATAAATCCCATTTAATATGTAAAAAATTTAGTTTAATAAAAAAATTATATTTATGTCTTAAATACAACAAATGATTTTGTCAAAATTCCTAGAATTCCTAAATTTTTATACAAAAGTCTCAGAAATTAAAAGAAATTTACTGAAAATTTTATAAAATAAAAAAGAATTTAGAAAAAATGAAATAAAAAGAATTATAAAATATTTATTCTAATCTTTCGAATTCTCAAAATTTCAAATTTTCAAAATCCCACAAATATTGGAAATTTCTCAAATCATTTATCATAATCCCTTGAATTGCCAAATTTATATAAAAGAATCCCAGAAAATTTAAAAAGTAGCTGGGAATGGAATATTATTTATATAACAATTAACAATTTTTTAATTATCTTATTGACAAGACCAAAAAAGTCTAGTTTTTCCTTAAAATTCCTAAAATCATTTTGTTTTTAAATACCAGAAATTTGAAAAAATTTCATAATGTAATAAAAAATGTTTTCTATTAAGAAAAATACAATTTGCTTTTAAAGCTTTAAAAGTCTAAGATCATAAATATTTCAAATTTGCGAATTCCCAAAATCATATTTAAAAATCCCAGAAATCCCGCAAATTAAAAAAAATATATATATATAAATAATCGAATTAATGCTGAATATTATTTAATAAAATGTAGATTAATGTCAATTTTTTTATTTAAAATTCGTAAATTTTTTTTCTATTAAAAAAAAAACATAATATAATACAATAATAATATAATAAAATAAATTAAAAAATTAATAATCAAATTCAGATTTCACTTGTAAATTTAGATTTTTTTAGATTTTAAAATAATTTTAAAAGAAATTATTTTTAAAAGATTTATTATTTTTATTCAAAATATTTTATTGCTAAAATTATTTAGTGAAATTTTTGATTATTTTTTTTTCAATTTGTTTATGAAGTTTGTCATTTGATTTGTCAATAAAACTTTGGAAATATCTGACAAGTATTTTATTCATTATATGACATTTTTAACTAAATATTTGTTACAAACTCTAGTTATATCTTTCATAATATTAAACCTTAAAAAACTACTTTTAATTCTCATGAAACTAAAATTCCAATTATATAAATTAAAGAAAAATAAAAATCAACCGTATAAAATTGCAAATAAATTTCATTTCTCTTAGCAATTGTTTGTAATAGAAAAAAATGTGTACGACAACAAGTACTTGTACTTGTTCTCGTATTTGTTTTATTTTTTCAAACACATTCTACATCTTCAAATCTAAATTTCTTTAGATAATTTCAATTAAAATTAACAATGTTTTCAAAGCCTCTTTTTTCCCTTTCTTTATATTTTAAGGCAGCCACCCCGCCCTTTGGCACCCTAAAGCCTTGAAAATAGAAAAAAATGAAAGAAAGAAACACAGTCAAGAGAATGTCATAAAATAAATTAACATAGAGTTTTTTGTTGTTGTTTAGCTTTTACACTCTACTACATGTCTTAGTAGTAGACTTTTAGTATGTGTAAATTGTCACAAGTTGTTTAATTGTAGGGGTCTAAGAGTAAGTGTGTGAGAGCGTTAATATAAGAGGGTAAGTATGAAGAAGAAAAAAATATCATATTAAATCTTCCATAACGCACACTAATACTAATATGAAAAACAGTGAATAGCAAGTAAGAAAAAAAAATACTTAAAAACATCAAGACGGAATGACGGACATAATATAATCACTATCTCATTATATATTGATCTGTGGTAAAATGTAAATGATTTATTATTAAATCTTCTAGTTTTATAAAAATTTTTATTACAATAGATTGATTAGGTTTAAAGATATTAACTATATACTGAAGATAAATAATATTCCTTTTTAATAAAATAAACTATTTTTAAACTTTAAAAGCAGCCTAAAACAAGAAACCTAATTTATTTGTTTAATGGTTTTATAAATTTCAAACAAATTTTTCTTATTTGGTCCCACTGTTCTTTACCACACTTGTTCATCTCCTTCAAAACATCCTTACGCATATATCCTCTTAATATTCGTTGTTACAAATCAACAGCATAAAGTTAGACATATAAACAGACATATACGCTCATACTCTCCTCCCATACATATTTATATTAGAGCCAAACAATAAAAATGACTGGGTTTTTTTTCATTTATTGCTTAAATAGAAAGAAACAAATGTTTTGTACAAAAATGAAAGAAATTAATTCAAAAAAACATTGAAATGAAAAAAAAAGAAAACCCAAAGGCTGCTTAGAAATTTTGCATTGAAGAGGCAGGTTTGAACGAAGACAAAAGGTGTAGCAGGATCCTTTAGAATAAAAGGGAAAAAAATCAAAGACTTTTTATACTTTGATTATTTTTTAACACATTTCATAGGGACTCTTTTGTTAAGGATACATATACTTCCTATTTAAATGGTAACGTTTGATGTTACCGCTAGTAATTATGAAATGAAGGTCAGAGATTCCCAACATGCTTGGATTTTTATAGAAATATATAGGGTATTTAGAGAAACTAGAACAGAAATATTAAAGTCGTTGTTTCAAAAAATTAGTTTAAAAACTATGATAAAAGGAAACGATTTGGTGTAGAGTTTAATTTTCCAGTAAGACTGCCGGACGGACTTAATATGACTACTATGTGATTCTTAAATAAGCTATAATACATTTTAAGTTATTTATTATTATCTTCTCCAGCTCTAAATTCGTTTTTATTGTCATAAGTTAATTAGTTTCTGAGATATTAACAAAATAGTTGTGCTAATAGAACCCTAAGTCTTTTGGATTAAAGTTTAATTTTTTGAAAAGACAGACGGACGGATTTATTTATATGATATATAGAAAATTTGAGATTATTTATCTATATATCCTTTAGCTCTGTACATATTTTCATTGCAATAAATTAATTAAATTTGGAGATATTAATGAAAACGTTCGAATAATAGAACACTATTTGTTTTAAATTTTCGGAAAAGATAGACAAACAGACGGACGGACGGTCATAATTGGAGCACTATATCATTTTATAATGATCTGTGCAATATGAGAAATTATTTATTGCTATTTTCTCTAGTTGTGTATAAATTTTTATTATAATAAATTATTAAAATTTTAAAATATTAACAAAAACATTGTGACGTTAAGTAGAACACTATTTTTGGTTTAAAGTTTCTGGTTTCTGGAAAGACAGCCGGACGGACATATTATGGTCACTAAATGATGATGGTAATGATTATTAATAAGTACTGAGTTATTTATTATTATCTTTTTAAGTTCTGTACAAATTTTTATTCCAATAAATTAATAAGATTCTGAGATATTAGCAAAATCATTGAGATATTAGATATTAGAACACGATTTTAGATTAAAGGTTAATTTTCGGGAGGGACAGACGGACGGACGGACATATTATAGCCACTAAAAAATTCTATAATGATTTATGTCAAATACCTAATTATTTACTAATAATTCTTCTATAATTCCACCAATTTTCATTATAATTCATTAATTGTATTTTGAGATTTTAACAAAAACGTTGTGATAACAGAACATTATTTGGTGTTTATTATATATGTTTTGGAAGGACAGCAGGACGGACATAATATCACCACCAGATAATTATATAATGATCTGCAGTAAAGAGTGAATTGTTAACTATTTCATTTTCAAGCTGTATATAAATTTTAATTGTAATAAATTAATTAGATTTTGAGATATTAATAAAAACATAATAACAGAATACCATTTTGAGTTAAAGGTTAATTTTCTGGAAGGACAGCAGGACGGATATAATCTGGCCACAGCATTTTTCTATAATTTGTTGTAGTAACTGGTGATTTATTTAGTATTAATTTTTCTATCTATTTTTATTGTAATAAATTTATTAATAAAAACGTTGTAATAATAAAATATTATTTCCGATGAAAAATTTAATTTCCTGCAAGACAGCCGGACGGACATATTGTGTCACTTAAGTGATGATAATGATCTATAGAAAAAAGTAAATTATTTACTATTATCTCTTTAAATTTCCTAAATATTTTCTTGGTAATATATTGATAAGATTTTGAGATATTACCAAAAATATTGTGATATTAAGTGGAACACGATTTTGGATTAAAGTTTAATTTACTGAAAAGACAGACGGACAGACATATTATGATCAATAATGATAATAACAATGATCTGCAGTTAAAAGCATATTATTAACTATTATCTCTTCGAGCTTTATACAACTTTTCGGTTAATAAATTAATTGGATTTTAAGATATTAGCAAAAACGTTGTGGTAGTAGAGCACTATTATGTGTAAAAGAAAAATTGTTCGTAAAGACAAATGGACAGACATAGTTAGGCGACTTAATGATTCTATAAAGATCTGTAGCAAAGAGTGAACTATTTATTATTTATTATCCCTTCCAGCTCGCTAAAATTTTTTATTGCATTAAATTAATTAGTTTTTGAGATATTAACAAAAACATTGTAATAATAAAGCGAAAATAGTTTTTAATAATTTGGGTTTGAGGTTAATTTTCTTGATAGACAGACGGACGGACGGACGGACGGACGTACTATGGTTGCTATATGTTTCTTTAATGATCTAAAGCAAAAGGAAACTTATTTACTATTATCTCTTCTAGCTCTATATAGAAATTCTCATTGTAATTAATTAATTAGATTTTGAGATGTTAATACAACTTTGTGATAATATAATACTATTTTAAGTTTAAAGTTCATTGGTTGGTAAGACAGACGGACGGACTTAGTATGATAACTTTATGATTCTGAAATAATCTGTTATTAATTTTAAATTATTTATTATTACCTACTGCGACTATGTTCATATTTTCATGGTAATAAATTGATTAGATTTTAATATATTTATAAAATTGTTATAATAAAACACCATTTTAAAAAAAAGTTTACTTTTCCGAAAGACAGCTGGACGGATATATTATGATCACTAAATGATGTTGATAAAAATCTATAATAAATTTTAAATTATTTATTATTCTCTTCTTTAGCTCTGTGTATTTTTTTATTGTAATAAATCAAGAAAATTTTAAGATATTTACAAAAAATATTGTGATATTGAGCAAAACACTATTTTGGGTTAAATGTAAATTTTTTGGAAAGACAGACGGACGGACGGACTTAATAGCACCACTTTATAATTCAATAATGATCTATAGTATATAGTAAATTATTTACTATTATCTCTTTTAGCTTTGTACAAATTTGTATCGTAATAAATTTATTAAATTTGGAAATATTAATAAAAACATTGTGATATTAAGAAAAAATACTATTATGTTTTAAATTTTAATTTTTTGGGAAAGACAGACGGATGGACGGACTTAATAGGACCACTTTATAAATCAATAATGATCTATAGTAAATTGTAAATTATTTGTTATTCTCTCTTTTAGCTTTGTACAAATTTGTATCGTAATAAATTTATTAAATTTGGAAATATTA